>CM071962.1:1022500-1297500 GCA_036784905.1 Acrossocheilus fasciatus | reverse complement strand
CATATTTTGATCGGTTTATAAATGAGATAAAACAATACAAATCTGATTTGAATGGCGTTAGAAACCTTTTTTTTTTTTTTTTTTTTTTTAATTATTAAAAAAAAAAAAAAAAAAAAAAAAAAAAAAAACATGAGGTCTGTCAGGGTTATGTATGGAAGCATGTTTCCACCACTGAATAAAAAATAAAAAAGGTTATTGCGACTTTTTATCTCACAATTCTGACTTTTTTTTCCTCATAATTGCGTGATACAAACTCACAAATTCTCCATATCGTGACAAGCTCCTTCTTTAATTTGAGCTAAACTGTAATTTTACCCCAGAGACAATTATTTATCATTATTTTTGATGACATCAGTTATGAGATTTATAGAGTATATGTATTAAATTTGTATATGGTTTATAAAAAGTTGTTAACAAAACTATTTAATAATAATAATAATAATAATAATAATAATCTTGTCACTCACTATAAAATACTCTTCAATAATGTGTATTTTGCTGTTTATTTCTGTCCTCTCTATTCTAGTTTTGAGGCTGATAATGTTAAAGCAAACAGGAATGAATGAAATCACTGAAATAACAAATGAAAAATCCTCACAAAATAAAAACATTCAAGTGCACATGTGATTTAATAAATGTAAGCTAAAGAAAGGGCTTTGTACAATATTTACATATGAATGAAACAGGAGATGCATATAATCAAGCTCTTTTAATAAATTCATTTTATATTGTTTTTAGGAACCGTTTTACATTAAGAGGCTGACATCAGAAGAGAATACATATTTAATAGTGAATATTATGATAGCAGTCTTTGAACCCACAGTATGAATGTATTTATGTGGATTATTTACTGAACTAAACACATCACTGACTCTGATGAGGCTTCTGCATTAGAGCCAAATTATCCATCGACTGAGTCCTGGACATCTCTTTATCTTCATCATCATCTTCATCTTCATCTTCATCTTCATCTTCATCTTCATCTTCCATCTCACAAAATCTTTGAACAAAATAGTCAGGATGTTTCCCAGTCCAGCCTGTAATGGTTTTTTTAAATGAAGTGTCAGTTAGTTTAAGACTATAATAATAACTTTTGTAATACATATAGTTTTGTAATACATACTCTTTGAACAAAGCTTAAAACTGTCAAGTCCAAAGCCTCCATCTGTTAAAGAAACACAACATGAGCAGCAGCAAACACTGAATCAGCTTCACACAGAGAGATAGTTTTCCTCATTAAGATTAGCTTCAGATGATGATTTTTCTTCTCAAATGCTTTAGTTTCAAGGTTTCTCACTTGATAAGAGCTGAATCTACATTAAAATGCAGAGTTTCTTATCTTAATATCATATGATAGCTAATGATGTTTTTAAATGAATTACAGAAGAACATGACCACAGAAACACAACACTGAATAAAGTGCTGGACTTACAACTCTGCTCCTCCGCCTCATCATCATCCTCATCTTCAGGAACAAGTTTTCTTTCTGTCTCTTCATCTTTGCTCTTCTTGAACTCTTCTTCGTCTTCAGGAACGAGTTTTCTTTTTAACTGTTCAGTTCTGGTCTTCTTGAACACTTCCTCGTCTTCAGGATTGAGTTTTCTGTCTGTCTCTTCAGCTCTGCTGTTCTTGAATTCTTCTTCTGCTGTTGCCGCAGATTCTTTTATTTCTGTGTCATGCTTTAAATCTGTAGAATTGACCTGAAAACTCATTTTGAATGACTTCAAAACTTTCCAGATTGAATTTAGAATTAAAAGTGAACGGATCTGATGCAGGGGTGTAACGCTGAGGTTAGTTTCACTTTCGTCTTGAGCAATAACGCATTTCCCAGCAGCCACCGCCAGCAGTTTGAGAAGAAAAGGCGAGTTTTGGGACAAATGATTGTGTCGTGACGCTCTGGTCATATAGTTACACTCATCCTTTCCCTGTAAACTGGTCTGTCATTCATCCTATCTCAGTTAACATCTACATTTCATTTCAAAGAAACAGCTCGTTTATCTGCAGCCGCGGGTCTTTATGACAGAACTCTGCTCAGATTTTTTGCATAATCATGCATCTAAAAGTTCATGGCCATATGGATGTTTATTAGGGGTGTAACGGTACGCGTATCGTGTATGGAACGGTTCAGGAAGAAATCAGACGCCAGAGAGTATGTTACTCTTTCTGAAAACTTCTGCCTTGTTTTCTCCTGTGAACTGAGAGTCCTGACATAGACAGCAGTGTTTACAGCTTCAATGATCAATGATAAAAAGTGATCAGTTTCCTTACATTTGCCTTTTTCTTTTTTAGGAGGCCATCAAACTTGTTATGAGGCAGTGGGCTGCAAACAGATGTTCACTGGTGAGTGGACAAGACTTTATTCTTCATCAAATTCTCTGTTAAATTGTAATTTGTTAATTGATAACTTTTCCTCTCTCTTTAGTTAGAGCTGAAATGAATGAAGAGTCGACTCTTTAATCTGTTCTTCAGCCTGAGCTTCACGAGGCAGAGATGATGATCAGGGTTCAAACCGACCCGTCCTGTAACAATGTCAGACGCTTCTATGAATGTTTGGTCTCGGAGCAAAGCATGGTGTTAATCATGGAGCTTCCTCGAGCGAGCCTGAAAGCGTCTGTGTTCCTCAGACAGAACGCAGGTCACATCACTGAGAGGATCTCCAGAGACCTTCTGCGTCAGCTCATCCTGGCTTCAGACGAGCAGTGTGCGCTAACAACGTAAATAAAGTCCATTCTGATTCCTCAAGGACTTGTGAAATGTCCAGGAACATGATCACTGATAAGAGTGTGAACCCTGCTGAAGTATCATGGTTCAGCAGTTTCTCTTCTGATTCTCATGACAGTTGAATTTCTGGTTTTAACTCGGTGTCTCAGTGATTAGGAATATTTTGTCCGTAATACATTTCCATAATTTAAAATTCAAATAACAGGAGAGTGTTTATAGTGTGATCATGTGATGCCTTACGCAGGCGAGCGCTACGAGCAAAGATCATAGAAGATCAATGATCCTTGATCTACATGACAAAGACAATATATAGTTTTTATTCTGTGTGGACTCGCATGTGTATGTGTTAACTCATTAAAGCTCTTTGGAAAATTAACCATGTTTTTACTATAGTAACTAGTTTAAATTAGCTATTTGTAGTAAACCTACAGTAACCACAAATTTAACATAGTTTCAACTACAGTTTAATTTTTGTAGTTAAACTATGGTAACGCAAATAGTAGGCGAATATATCCGTCAAAAATGGCTGATATTACCATAAATAAAAAACCTTACTACTCAGGGACTCTGAGTAGTTTATAAACTCAAGGAAGTATATAAATCTAAATGTTATTTTATTGTCAAAACAGTGCACATAAATACATATATTTTTTTATCAATAAGTAGGTTGAATGATCACACAGGTCAAAATGTTTTACTTCAGTTTTTTACAACTTTGAAATCTAAACTGGGAATCAATAAGAATTGAAATCAATAAGCATTTACTATTTACTGAAGTTCTTTTAAAAGCATGTACTTTCGTACTTTCACTTAAGTAAAAATTTGTCTTTACAACTTTCACTTGTAGTATTTGACCGGTATAGTATCTGTACTTTCACTCAAGTAATAAAGTTGAGTACTTTGTCCGCCTCTGCCAAATCCACAACTTAATGAGTTAAATGAGACTTGTAACTTACAAGTCTGTTTTTATAGAGCTATATACACATCTTTTATTCCCACCAGAGAGCAATTTTAAAGGACTAGTCTATTTTTTTTACCTTAAATATTGTATTAATCTGCAAAAAATAGACTTTCTATTATTTTCAATGGGAGATAGGATCATTATTGCATAAATATTAGTACAATAAAATGGTCTTATAATACAAAAGAAAAAAAACTTAGTTAAAATATATCACACTGATTTTCCTGAGGCGAAAAAATAATAAATTAATTAAATAATAAAAAAAAACATTTCGGTCCCAAGTGTGGCCCAAAAGTGAAGGGGCTCATGGGGTTAAATAATGACTATCAAATGTACCTATATTTGGTTTTGTACTGGACTTCGAGAGCAGAAGCTTATCTTTTCACACAACCTGAGCACAGACTCTTATTTTGAAACGGAAGTTCGCGTGCGGAGCAGCTTTCAGAGAACAGACGCGGTTCCAGATTCTCCGTTTTATTCCCGTATAAACCGTAAATAACACGGTAAATAAGATTAAAATTTGGGGGAACTTGTTTACATTTTGCAACATCTGTTTAATTGCAATGTACAGGCTTGCGATCTGTGTGTGAGGTAATTTGATTTTGGTTTTTAAATGTCGAGCGGGTCTCATGTATAATGTGGTAAAAAAAAAAAGTATAAATGTATTTCTGTTAAGTTTCATATGTTGTTATGTAGTAATTTGAGAATTTTTGAATAAAACTCACTCTGGACCTGCGCTTGGCGCGCTTACTGATCACGTGATCAGAAAAGCGGGTAATGACGGCTCATATAACGTTACTTCTTAAAGCTTTATAATATTCTTCTCTGGGGAACTAAAGGGTGAAGTCACTAAAATTAGTGTCCCAAATGTTTTAAAATGTGAAACCGATTTTAAAGTTTGAACATGAGCGAAACGGATGACGTCAGTTCATCGTTGTTTAGGTTCAGGGGAAAGCGCGCGAAAGCATCGCGGTACTCTATAAATGGCGGAAGACGGTAATTCGGGTAGAGGAATTGTTGAATAAATTGTTATTTTGGTTTTCTTTGCGCACAGAAGGTGTTCTGGTAGCTTCGTAAAATTGAAGTTGGGCCACTGATGTCACATGGACTGTTTTACTGACGTCCTTATTATGTTTCAGGGAATATTTCTGTCGCGTTGCTGTCTGGAGGGTCGGAAAGCTCAGAGTTCATCAAAAAATATCTTAATTTGTGTTCCGAAGATGAACGAAGGTCTTATGTGTTTGGAATGACATGAGGGTGAGTAATTAATGACAGAGTTTTATTTAATTGTAATTAACGGTATAATTTTCACTTTTCTGGTGAACTAACAAAGGACATGGACACTGAAGACGGAGAAAATACAGAACAAGATCACTATTCACGATGCGCGAAATACAGGAATCCTAAATATTGATTTTTATATGAATGTGTTTCTGAGGGGAAATAACTGTTTTCAGAAAAGGGTACATGGTGTTTTCTTTTCATCTCGCCTCCATATAATGCATTTAAATTAGTGTTAATATGTTGCTGTGTTTACTGTGGTAACCAAGGAAACGCGGTATTAGGGGCCAGTCAAGGTGCAACACAAAGTGAAGAATATGCAAATGTTATTTTATAAGTGGTTCATTCGATTTCTATGTGAACTGTGAGTCTTTTTGAGAACATTTGCCTTTTTTTTTAATTGATTTATTTATTTATTTTTAGGTGGCTATCAAATTTGTTATGAGGCAGTGGACTGCAGACAAATATTCACTGGTAAGTTGACAAGACTTTATTCTTCATGAAATTCTCTATTAAATTGTAATTGATAACTTTTCCTCTCTTTAGTTTGGAGATTTGAAATTAATTAAGGGTCAACTAATCTTTTATTCTGTGTTCTTTAGCCTGGGCTTCACGAGGAAGAGATGATGAGCAGGGTTCAAACCGACCGACTCATTCTGGCTTTGCATCACTGCAATATGTGCTGTGTGTGTGCCGCCAACAGGTGAGTTGGCTTTATAATGTTCATCTCTGGGGAACCAAAGGTAAAATGAGCATCACAGATGTTTTAAAACGTGAGACAGATTTAAAGTTTGAACAAGTGAAACGGATGACGTCAGTTCACTTTCATGTTGTTGTTGTTGTTGTTAATGATGATGCAGCAGAATTCAGTCAGTGAGCAAAACTCAGCGGATTTCATCATCACTGGTGACTCATCTGAGCGCCTCTGATTGGCCACCGCAGTCATGCGCTCAACAGAATTTATGTTATGTTGTTCCTCAAGGACTTGTGAAATGTCCGGGAACATGATCACTGAAAAGAGTGGGAACCCTGCTGAAGTACCGTATTGACCCGAATATAAGACCACCCTCCTTTTCACAGATGTACCTTTTGGAAAAAATTATTATTATTTTTTTGAAAACCAAATCTTGTTTTGCTGAGAAAAAACAAATCATTTTTTCTTACATTTTCATATTTTTTTTCCTATTTTTGTTTTGAAAGTGTGGTGAATACTGGTAAAATGCACCAACAATCACATTTAAAAATATGCACTTTTTGATAAGCCATAACCATAACAGGTAGCCCATCCGAATTATGTAACATTTACAGGGTGTCCGCGGGGTCTTAAAAAGTATTAAAAGTTGATAAATCCATTTTGGGAAAATTAAGGCCCTTAAAAGGTATTAAAAAGTCTTAATCCTGATTTTATGAGGTATTAAATTCTGTTCAAGCTTTGTCAAAAGAGTTTGACTCCAAAAAGTATGCATGAATATATTTATTTTCCTTCCCATAACTATTAAAAAACAAAGGCGTGCTATGGCGCGTGCGCCGTTTACGGGTGACGTCACGTATTTTGCGAAATGCGCGGTTAGGTGATGTGTCGATTCGTCGCGAAACAAACTCCGAAATGGGGAAATGTAAATTTGCGGACATATTGTAAAAAGAAGATTAGCGTAGCCTTGATGGGCATCAACGCTGTCAAGTCCCACATGCACGGTGCTAGCCACAAGGCCGCAGAGAGCAGTCGCAGCTGTCCATCGCTAGTTTTTGTGCTCCAAAAGCGACACCACTACCTAACACGACAGCTGAACTTGTCGAAACAGCTACGACAGCGACCTCTGCCCCATCATCGGCCAACATCAGGGTGGCTATGGGCGGCACATCAACGATGCGCGCGGAGGTTATCTGGTGTCTCAATACTGCGGTGAATCACCACTCACTGAACTCAAACGAAGGTATTTCTGATATTTTCAAGTCAATGTTTCCGGATTCGGACATAGCTAAGACATTCACCTGTGGCAAGGACAAAACTGGTTACATCATGAGATTCGGGCTTGCAACCTTCTTTAAGCAGCAGCTTGTTGACACCATCAACAAAGCGGGCCCGTTTGTGTTAATGTTTGACGAGTCTCTCAATCAGTCAACAAAGAAGAAGCAACTTGACGTACATGTTCGTTTTTGGGATGATGATTGTGTCCAATCCAGGTATCTGGGCTCTCAATTCCTGGGACACGGAACAGCTCAGGACCTGTTGCACCCTGCCATTGCTTCAATTTATTCTTTTGCGCTTTGTTTCTTCCGAGCCTTTCTGAGTTCTGTTGTATGGTTGTGCTCTATAGATTTATTTGCAAACCACAACTGTTTATTAAGTTAAAGGTTTGTTGCTGATTAGAACTTGAAGTGCGATGAGGTCTTAAAATATTTTGAGAAGGTCTTCAAAAAGTCTTAAAAAGGTATTGAAATTAACTTCAGGATTCCTGCATATACCCTGTGTAAAGAGTTTCATGTGAACGGGCAGCCGTTCCTGCAATATGTGGAAGACCAGTGGAATCACCACCGCATGGAGAAAGAGAGAGAAAAACAGGAACGGGTACGAGCACATTCTTCTTGAAATTACTGCTTCTGACTTTCATTTTATTTGGAATATTAGTTTCTGATATGAGGTTTGTACCGTGCAGAAAATGAAGAAAATGAAGCAGACGGAGGAAGATCTACTGTACGGCACCATCATCAGAACCCCAGCCAAGCGGAGACTCGCCAGAACCCCGACGCCGGGAAAGACACGCAAGGTACCGACTGCATACGTGTACCAATTATCAGCCCATATGAATTTATCAATGCCCTGATGCCAATATTAATACCAGGGAAGCTAAAACCAGATATCACAGATAAAATAAATACCTAATATTACAGCACAATTTTATAATGATACACAAAAATTGCTTAAGTAAATTAGAATATTTATACTATTAAAAAAATCATTCCAAATATTGTTTTCATATGTAGATTCTTTGTTAGTTTTTTATACATGCACGTTTTTTAAATGGATAATTTAATGCAATAATATAATTTTATACATGCATTATAACTGTAAATATCAATTTCAATATAAGGGCTAATATAATTTTATTTATTTTAAATATTAATTAAAAAAATTAAAATGAACTAATAATGACTATTAAAAGCAGAAAATTATGTATTGTCTGTAGATTTAAAACAAAACGGGAAACTAAAACTATTGATCAAACTCTCAATCAGATGTGCTGATATTTATTATTAAAAAACATTTTTTTTTTATTATTATTTGTTTTTTTAAAGCTGAACTCCACCCACAACAGGACACTCCGTTCCACAAGCTCCTCCCCTTCTATGAGACCGCCCCTTTCCTCCAGCAAGGTGAGCTATGCTTTAAAGGGTTAATTCACCCAAAAATGATTTTTTTTTTTTCTTGTCATTAATTACTCACCCTCATGTCATTCCAAACCCGTACCTTCGTTCATCTTCAGAACACAAATTAAGATATTTTTGATGGAATCCAAGAGCTCTCTGACCCTCCACAGACAGCAAGGATGCTAACACGATCAACACACAGAAACATGGCAAGGCCATCGATAAAATAGTCCATGTGACATCAGGGGTTCAACCGTAACTCCCCGAGTTACCATCTTCTGCCATTTTGGAGAATATTACAGAACATAATCAGCGTTGTTTATGATCCGTAGACAAGCGCGCATGATTCCATCAAAAATATCTGAATTTTTATTGTGAAGATGAACGAAGGTCTTACGGGTTTGGAACGACATGAGGGTGAGTAGTTTAAGACAGAATTTAGTGAACTTACACTAAGCACCAGATATTTTGCATTTATTTGTAGTATAATCAGTAAAACTGTAAACTGTAATCTGCTAGTTGGGTGTGCGGACACCTGCCCGTGGCCGAAGCCCTCGTGGGCTGGAGAGAAATAAGGGGAATACCTCCCATCTGAGCGGAGCCAGCCCTCAAAGAAACCACTCCATTACATCCGTGGCCTCCTCCTCCTCTGAATTTGCGGTAAGTTGATTATCATGCAGTTAGCCATCTAGACACACAGGATTGTAACTAAAATACAATCTGCTGTTTTTAAAGACCCTATGAAATCAAAATTGGAGATGCGTGACAGTAAAAATGGTGAAACGGCAACCTGACAGTTGTTGGATTATTTCATTGGGTCTTTAATGAGCTGAAATTAGTCTTTTCTGTCAGTATTGCTTTCCTGGATCCAGATTTGCTGAGCAGAATGTTGAATTATTTATCTGCTGTACACAAAATATTACTGATGTTCCTTCAACTGTTTAAACAGAAGAGATAAACCTTGTAGTTTTAAAGATGGCTCACCCCACAATTTTAATTCTGTCATCATTTAATCAAGTTGCTCCAAACCTATTTAAGTTTCTTTTTTCTGTTGAACACACAAAATATGTTTTGAAGATTGTTGGTAACTTAACAGTTGCTGGTAGCCATTGACTTGATTAGTATTTTTTTCTGGATTATGGAAGTCAATGGCTACCAGCAACTGTTTGGTCTCAATATAATTCAACTGAAGAAAGCAACTTGTACAGGTTTGGAACAACTTGAGTGTGAGTAAATGACAGAATTTCAATTTTTGGGTGAACTATCCTTTTAAAACAACTAAAAGATGCATAAACGAAGGGTTGTGGACTGTCTAATGGTAATATGACTTAATTCATATATTTGTGTTTTTGCCTACAGCGGGAGCACTCAAATGATACAAAATCCAACAATGGACTGATGGAAACTAAACTTTTAATGAATGTAAATTGATTTTTGTTGAAATAAAATAAAATAATGTTACTATATTTCTCATGACTTTTTTCCCCCCTTTCTCTGTGTTTTGAGCTTGGCTTCACCTGCAGTTTTTATGAAAACCCTATTAACACTGATCTTAAGTCTCCGAGACTGATTTTATCTTTTATACTCTAAAATCACGATGGTATTTAGAAGCCTTTCAGACTTTATTTTCTGTAATTGCACAGCACACCAAGTTTAGACCAATCCAAATCCGATATTCTGCGTATACTATTGTTATTTTTAAGCCCCACGAAAGCCACAAAAATAACATAAGACACAGTTTTCGTGCACTATATTTCAAGTGTTTTGAAGCTGTTCCATAGATAATGTGCGATACAGATGAATATTTACCCAAGTTACGTTCACATAACTCAGTTTCGTGCAACTCAAACTGTATTTTGTCCAACTATTTCTACGAAGTTAACACTGATGTTTGTGATTTAGATTTTTAATAAAGTGACACACAAAACAAATAAAATGGGTTGTGTTTTTGCGGTGTCCTGTATAAAGGCGCGGTGACGTGTTGTTCGGTGAAATTTCGCAGGTAAAATAAAGTCATTTCAACACATGAAATTTTTTAATTTCAATAAGTAGGGGTGGGTGGCGCCCAAACTAACGCAAGGTTACTTGTAACACACATGGTTTAAATATTTCCACATGCTACCATAACAATTTACGGTATTTATTAGTTGCCATATCTATTATCAACACTATATAGAGAAAAGTGCGCCAAAAATAAAGTCCCTTAAAGATGTCGCTGAACATTACTTTTACCATAACAAAAGTACATTTCTGGCAAAAGTGAACTTTTCATCTCAGTTTTAAGTATTCATTTAAATCTTCTATTATTGTAATCTGTTATTTATCAGATTAACCCTTTAATTTCTGTAACCCTTAAAACCAGACTGCCTGAGGGTTACTGTAAATGCATGCGCCCGCTGAGCTCTGTTCTTCCTGATGCCACCGGGGTGGCGGCTGCACCGTTGGCTTGGGCCCGTCTTCACCACATGCAGCTTTATTTGTCCTTAACTGCCATGGCTTGACAGCTTAAGACATTACTCCATTTAGCAGCCCAATGCAACAAACATTTAAATATTAAATTCTTTTTTTAATAGTGTCACATAAAATACTTAAAATGTATGGGTTACAAAATTGCTATAAATGTCCAATTTGAAAGCGACATCAACATCTGCTTAACTGTGTACTAGTGCAGAGTCTTCAGGCTGATCAGGCATTTCTTCTAGTAGTGCTGGATTTTTTTGGTAGATGTAAGCATTAGCATTTGCATCTTCCCTCTGCATCAACTCAGCAAATGAGGAGACGCAAGTATCGTGGTCATTCAGCATACCAGGCAGACTAGAGGACTTCTGCTGGATTCGCGTCGATCGTCGCACAGGTGTCAGAAACTTCAGGTCTTTGATCAGGATTCTGCGGCGTGAGCTGCTGTCTGGTGCGGTTTCGCATTCAATTATCTTTTTCAACCTAAAATGACGAGAAAACCAAATGAATACTTAAACTTCTTACACGTGTATTTGTGCATACCGTTAAATTACCGTAAACTCACCTTTGCAAATATGGAGTTGTTTTCACATTGTATTTCACAATGGATGCCCCTGCCATCTTCTCATCACGGTTGTCATCTTCACTTGCAAATGGCTGCTTCTCTTTGGGTTCCTGATGATAATCATCATCATTATGCTTTATGACAGCCTTCTGTAATGTTGCTCTCCGAGTCTTCATCTCCCAGTTCCTCTTCTTCCAGAATTTCAAACACTTCCTCTGTTCCCTGCTCCTCCGCTTGCTCTTCCACTCTTTTCTCTGCCACCGCATCAGATTTGTCAACATTTACACCTGTTGAGGACGGCCAAAAACATGAGCCATTTATAAAAATCATATCATGACTCCAAAAGAGAATAAGTTTGTTTATTCTGGTAATATTAGTATTAATTTGAAATTCCTGCATGAAGAATCTGGATGAGACTCACCATCTTCACATGATGAGGGCATCTTCATTGCCTCCAATTCATCACACAAGTTCAACACCAACTGCATATTGCATATAAGCAAAGCAGACATTAAAATAAAAAAAAAAGTCAATATACACTACCAGTCCAAAGTTTTTGAACAGTAATATTTAATGTGTTTTAAGAAGTCTCTTTTGTTCACCAAGCCTGCATTTATTTAATCCAAAATACAGCAAAAAAATATTTTTACTATTTAAAATAAAGGTTTTCTATTTGAATATATTTTAAAAAGTAACTTATCCTTGTGATTGCAAAGCTGAATTTTTAGCATCAGTCACATAATCCTGCAGAAATCATTCTAATATTTAATGTATTTAATATCTGATTTGCTGCTCAATTTTTTTATTAAACAATCCTGAAAAAAACTGATGATAATAATAATAATAATAATAATAATAATAATAATAAATGTTTGTTGAGCAGCAAATCAGCATATTAGAATGATTTCTGAAGGATCATGTGACACTGAAGACAAAAGTAATGATGCTGAAAATATATGGAGCGAATTTTGTGCCAATATTCATCAAACAAATCCAGCGTTTTGCAAATAAACACGATCTGCTTTGCAAAGGAACACTCGGCTCGCAAACAAACAGAAAGCAATTTGCAAATACAAAAGTCAGTTTGAGCGAAAACCCAGTAGTGTTCACAAATAAAGGTAATGTGTTTTACAAATCTAAATAAATGGACCCCGCATCATATTTCACAAATAAATACAGTCCATCCTACAAATTGCATTTAACCCTTGAACAAATACCAAATCTAGTGCGTACAAATGCATACCTGTCTGTTACGGTTGCGAGAGACACGCCCTCGTACGAGTCTCTCGACTTGATTTTCTCACAAAAGCAGTTGCGCAACTTCCTCTTCCAAGACAGCAGATGGCGCTATGGGTCAATTTACCTTAATCTCCTGGGGGAAGCCCTGAAATGAGTGCTTAAGGCTACAGCTGAGCTGAGTGAACTGACAACAATGAGCGGTGAACAGGTGAGTTTCTGTCTTACTGTATCTATAATTGACCCTTTTTGAGGTTCATTTTCAGATTTTTAGTTACATATGTAGACTGCAAGCCACATTAGCACTTCTCCACTATCTCTAGGTTATAGTCTATACTAATCAAGCTATGTCTAACCACAACCACGTTTAATTAATTATATATATATATTTTGGTTCTATTCTTCATATTCATTGTTATATTACCAATAAAGCTGAATTCCAACGAACTATATAAATAAATGAGTGAATCAATTAATTAATGGATTAAGATCCTTTTAAAATTAGAGAAAAAAAGGGTTTCATATGCAGAGTGAAATTTATTCCTGAGTCCCCCCTTTTGTTTTATTTTTAGTTTCTTAACCCGAAATAACACTCTTTCTAGTGCACTACGGTCTTGTATTACAAATTGCATTTTATCTAAAATACTTACAAGTTTTCATTAATGTTTAGCATATTGCAATTAAAATTGTTTTAGCAATGTTTTGATATTAATTTATCTTACCGTCTGTCTGTGTCTGTACATTGAGCCCATCTCCCAGGTGGTTTCCACAATGCTGGAGAGACTTCAGTCTCGACTTATCCACATTCTCAGTCGGCAGCCTCTGGACCTAGACTACTTACAGTTTATATGCACCCAGGAGATGGTGTTGTGTAGTGCATTTTCTGAACAGATTTCTCTACCTGAGAGTATTATGGATGGTCTCACACACCTGTACGGACTAGTTACCCAGCACAAATCAAATCAAGTCCTGGAAGTGTTCGTTGAAGTCATTCACGGAGCAGCAGGACGTCCACGCTTTCAAGTGTCCCAAGATTACCTTGTGCATCTTCTTCATCAAGGTCTCAAAGTTTCCTGGATTGCCAGTCTTCTCGGAGTGTCTAGGCGGACAGTTTATAGAAGAATGGCAGAGTTAAACTGTTAGAGGGCTATACAGTACTTTATCTGATTCAGAACTTGATAACCTCATTGCAGAAATAAAAGAAGACATGCCACATGCAGGTTATCGGCTTGTTAAGGGGACTTTGCAAGCCAGGGGTCATCGGGTGCAGTGGGAGAGAGTGAAGGCCTCAATGCATCGCGTTGACACCATTGGGATCCTGTCCCGTTTGAACATGTTAGGGTGTGTTGTGCACCGGAAATACTCTGTCACTGGACCGAAAGCACTAGTACACGTCGATACAAACCACAAACTGATCCGGTGAGTGTATATATGTATGTCTCTCTGTCTCTATCTATCTATCCATCTATCTATGTTAATTAAGTAGAATAAAAATATGCGTGTCTGTCTAATCTAAGCAATCTTGTCTAATCTAAGCAATCTTGTCTAATCTAAGCAATCTTGTCTATCAAGCAGTCTATTACAAACTTTTCATTGCAGGGTATGTTGTTGTCTAAAAGAAATGCTGAACTGTATAATGACAGCTGTCTATTGAATATCTAGGTACAATATAGTCATCTTTGGTGGCATCGATGGATTTTCTAGAAAGGTAATAATAATATATTATAAAACATGTCAACACAAAGTCAGCTTAACCAAACCTTTTTCACTGATTTATATCCCGTTTATATTTTTTCTATAGATCATGTACCTAGGTGCCGCAAATAACAACCTGTCATCTACAGCCTTGGCCTTCTTCCAGCAGTCCATTGAACATTACGGATTTCCTCTGAGGTATTTAAATGAACGATTAAGTAGTGTTTGCAGCAACAGCTATGTATATAGTAAAATATATTTCAAAAGGAACATTTTTAAAATGCGGTTTAAATACAGAGGAAAACTCACATTTGTGTACTATGTTAGTGTGTCTGTGTAGTTTTTATTATTATTATTAACCCTTCTGATTCTAGCTGTAAAAGTATTGAGCTGAAATTCCAACTGTTACATTCAGAAATTTAGAATTTTAGTTTGGTGTCTAAAAATGCAAGATGTTAAAGGGTTCACTCACAAATTATCATTTGGTCATTATTTACTCAACCTAATGTCATTCCAAACCTGTGTGACTTGCGTTCGTCTGTAAACAATATTTTGCTAACAAAATGGTTTAAGTCTCCATTGAGTTCGATTGTATGGGCCAAAAAGACAATGGGAGCTGACACTGACATTCTTAAATATATCTTCTTTTGTATTCCACCGAAGAAAGACCATCATGCAAGTATGCAATGACATGCAGTAAGACTTTTCTTATATGAAGCAACATAAAACAGAAGGGTTTGACAATAAAAATGTTGTAAATGCTGCATTTATTCACTAATCGTATATTTATTGCTTAGCATGATCACTGTTTATTAATTCTTCTATAGAGTAAGAGGTGACCATGGTGTTGAGAATGTCGACATAGCACGCCTGAAAGCTGGAAAGAGCGTCCACAATCAGAGGCAGGTTATTTTTCTCTTCTCATCAAGTGTGTGATATTCCCTTTTAGTGTTGCATTAGTTGTTCATAGGATTTTGTTTGTCTGTAGGACACATTTGGTTTAAAGGTCCATTGCTTTTAGATGGGAAATGTATCACGTTTCTTGGCATTAGATTACAGTGTTAAAACCCAGAAATAATCATTCTAATGAGACAACCTTAATTTTTTTGTTTGTTTTTGTTTTCCCCACAATTCCAATTGCTGTTCTTTTAAATAAAAGTGGCACTATAAAACCTGTCCTGTTGATGATTATTTACAATCCCTTTCTTAGAAACAAAGTAAATGATGAATCTGCATAAATCTATATGTTTGGAATGAGACTAACATTATAAATACATTTATTTATAAAATATCACTCATACTTTTTCAGGATTGAGAGGCTGTGGAGAGACGTATGGTGTGCTGTAACTGCCATATATTACAGTGTGCTGCACTCACTGGAAGATGATGGGTTACTCGACCTATCTAACAACATGCATCTTTATAGCTGCCATTACGTGTTCCTGCCCAGACTACAAGCTAGTCTGGATACATTTCATGATGGTTGGGACAACCACCCAATTAGAACCGAGGGGAACATGACACCCAATCAGCTATGGGAGATGGGATACATTCAGCATCCGGTGGCAGAGCCAGAGCTTGAAAATACAGAAGTAATGAAATGCAAAATGTCATCAAACAAATGAGAAATCTTAATTTTAATATTGATTAATTACAGAGGTCTTCTGCCCCGCTCCTGGGGTCCCACTATCCTGGAGCAGGGTTGAAGACCTCTGATCTATTCATATTTGAAGAAAAAGGCAAAATGTTTTTTTTAGTACCTGGTTTGTTTCATTCCTCTGAGCATTGCAACATCTGTTGAAGACAGAAATTTTACCTTGCATAGGTGATGTTAGTCAAATATTTAGATAAGCTCCATTATATAAATTGCTGTTATAAAGAAAGCATATAACATTATCCATGAAGTAATTCAATATAAATGGTACATAAAACAATATTATTCAATTTTATCATTTCTGTTTCAGGAACTGTTTCTTCAACATCTTGACTGGGAGGATTGTGGCCTGCCTTATGACCCACAACATGGAGTCATTGTTCCCAGAGGTGGAAGCATGTTGAGCCCAGAAGAACTAGCCGGACTTCAATCAGCCATTGATCCCATGGGACCATCAACGACATATGGCACTGATATCTATCTGGCAACCACTCACTATATCCAACACATACTGGGCAAAAAGTGAAGAATTTATTTTTTTAACCTTGTTTGTATACGTTAAACTTTAAAGAAACAAAAAGTTAAGAACAGACTGACTGCATGCAAAATATACTCAAAACACTGACGTTACAGTATATGAACAGCATTTACAGTAAATACTGTACAAAGAGTGAAGAACAGTTGTTTTTATTCTTTTCAACCTCATTTGTACATATTAAACTTTAAAGAAACAAAAAGGAAAGAAAAGACTGACTGCATGTAAAATGTACTCCAAACACTGAAGTTACAGTACAGTACATACTGTACAAAGAGCGAAGAACAGTTGTTTTTCTTCTTTTCAAACTGTTTGGAACAGGTTAAACTAAGTAAACAACTTAAAAAGGAATGAAAAGTCTCTGTGACTGCATGTCAAGATAAAAAAAATTCTCTTCAACCTGTTTTATCCCCCCTCACAATCCATGAACTGGGATTAGATCAAATGAATAAACCTGGATAATTTGACAGTTACTAAAACAAGGCATACTACTGTGAAAGAATTGTAATTACACCAGCCCAAATCCTGTATCTACGGTATTGATGCAGGCAAGTAATTCTTTCTTGAATGCTGGGAAATCATGATATCGTGATGGAAGCCTTAGGGTCTCAAAGCATGTGGATGTCTTAGGTAGGTTACAGTGGGTTACCTCCAGTTTGAGTGAAGTAGTGGGAACTTCCCAGCCAACCCAGAACTTGATGAGGGCCTTCAGTTCAGTACTGGATGCTGTGAAAATGAAGACGCAAATCAACATGTGCGTGTACAAATATACGTGTGTGTACGTGTACGTGTGTGTGTAAACTACATATAAAAAATGATTTAATGATGAATTATAAATACGGTATATACAAATAATGATTGAATTGAAATTAATACTGTACCACTTTCAATGAACTGACGAAGGTAGCCAGCAACCCGACTCTTATCTTCCAAAGAGCATTCATCATCGTCGTCATCATCATCATCGTTTTTCACCATGGTAGGCCAGCTGATGCTGTTTATGACACACTACAGATAAAAATGCCAAAATCAACAAACAAAAATTAACATAAAATGTAATCAATTATACGTAGATAGGCAAGCCAATTTGGAGCATTATTAGAGGGATGTCTTATTCCAGTGGTTCTTAATCATGTTCCTGGGGACCCGCTGCTCTGCACATTTTGTATGTGTCTTTTATCTGACACACACAGTTTAGTTCTTGGAGTCTATCCTAGTGAGCTGACGATCTTAGTGATCTCAATGAGCTGAAGATTCCCATAGAAACAGGATTTAGAACCACTATCTTATTCCATTTAATTAAGATTCAAACTTCTCTGAGATCATTACCAAAATTACATACCACCGAGGTCAACACATCATCTGTCTCGCATGGAAAAATGACTGGAAGCACATCTGGGCGTTGACGAAGTAGTGGCCACAGAATTGTCTCCTTCAGTCCTTTTCGAAGTTGCTTGATTTGCCTCATAGTTCGTCCAATAACCTAGAAAGAAAAAAAAAAGACATTTAAGAACATTACAGAAAGGGCCAAGAGTCAAAAATATTCAACAAGTGTTCAAATGCATACTACCGCATGATGTAGAAGCCTCTCATAAAGCCATCGTCGATTAGCACTGTTCACTGGAGGAAGGTCCCACGAGAAGCACAAATCACTGATGCTGTCCTTCTCATCAGGTGCTAGTTCAGAGTCCCCTTCAAGCTGAAAGTCACATAAATGCATTCATATTTTTACTATTAAATAAGATAATGTTCTCAATTATTCACATTTGATGCTTAAACAACTGTACCACAATAAATATCCAAATGTAGAATACATACCAGCATAATTTTCTGACGCAAATCAAAATCTGGACAATCTGACATCTGTACAACAGCTGTTTCAGCACTGCCACCAGAAATGACATGGACAACAGCAGGGCTAAGTCCTGACAGGAGTGGGCCTCCATGTAGAAAGCAATGACCGATCATTCTACCAGCCATCAGAAACAGGTCACTATCCACCAGATGTGCAGATGAAGATGGTACAAGATGATCTGGCTCGCCATCAAAAAATCTTGTAATATGAGCATTTCCTGAAAAACAAGAAAACAAGGTATTTTGTGGTTAGACACTAAAGGAGACCAAATTTAAGCACTGTTGACTCAGACATTGAAGAAGTGTGGGTACACCAAGGTTTAGGTGAAAACCACATTTCAGTTTCTGTGCAGTCATTGAAAATAAGAAGCGGTTTACACACTCTCCAATAGCAGGATCCCCTAGGGGGGAAAAAAAATTGTATTTATTGTTCTTATGTACTTCATGTAATCTATTCTTTCCACAAAATATCTTTAAAAAACTTGAGTAAAACACCTTCAAGCCTAGTTTTCAGAGGACATGCCCAATTCATATTACATGCTTTGTAAAAAGCAATGAGAGAGGCTTCTTGGTCCGAGATGCTTGTTTTTTTTTTATCACAGCCCGTGATAATTAATACATTACAAAACATTGTGAAAATTAGGCTAAAAGAAAGTCATCCCACTCCTCTACGTCTACATCGCTTGGATTACAGCGTCACGCACCTTTTTGAATGTGATTTTTCTCCGATGAGGGCGGAACATATGGCAAATTACGCTACAGCACTTATATTACTGCACTGGTTGACTATTAACTGCGAGCAGACAGAGTGTCAATCAATGCATTGGAGAATACAGGCGAACATAAATTAAAAAACGAAGTTGCTTGTCAGATTTCCCTAACAAGCGACCATATTTTTTTAAATAAGCCCAAAAAACCGCAACTCGCGACCAGGGATTTTTCCCCCCGCAACTTTACAAAAGAAGCCCAAAGTCGCATATAATACGCGGACTTGGCAACTGTGTCGGCAGTCAGGGAGAGAAAGTCCATTTCTTAAATAGTGCGTGATTGGTTACAGCTGGAGAGCATTCCAGAAGTGAATGAAGCCATTGAGGTGCAGGATCAGATCCTGGTGTCTGAAGCCATGGTGAAGATTCCCTCCTCTGAGTGCAGATTCGCTGGTGTGTCTCCGGGCCGATCCGCTAATAAAATCCCCATTGCTGCATCTGGTTCGCAGATGAAACCTCAGGGCTCATCTCGGAAGTCAGCTCAGCGCTCGCTGGTGGTGCACCATTCTCTGGTGGGCCTCAGGCATCGCGTGACCCAGGAAGCTGTTCGCAGGGCATCCCGGCGCTCTTTCCTAAAGAAGAAAGCCAGACTGGGAAACTCGACCTGCGGCAGCTCTATCAGCGGTGAGACTTATACATGAACAGTCACAGCAACAAAACTAAATAACTTTATCATTTGTGCTGTTTAAAGTGATTAAGTTTCTTTAACTTTGTCATTTATATCTTCATTGTTCTTTCCAGATGACATCTGTATGGATGTTGAAACTGAGGAAGTGGAAAACAAAGAACAGTGAGTGCTTTTACTTTATTTCAGTTTTTGAATGGTTTCTTCTGGGATTCAAACCCGCAACCTTTCAGTTATCGATTGAGATCTTTTAAACACTGTTTCACGGTTCTATTTTAGGGGTGATGCACCTCAAATGGTCACTGAACCAGCTAACACTGAGAACCGTCGTGTCACACGATCCATGACCCGTACCTCAGAAAGAGGTGCATGTCTAATAGATCTGCTGATATTAAATACAGAGCGTGTAATTAGGTTGACAAGTAAGGTTTAAAATTTTATTCATTTATTTTTCTGTAATAGATGTTAGTGGAGGGTCAAAATCCAAAGGAGATGGCCGGTGAGCACACTGTTAATTCGTTTTCCTCATAGTTGGTGGATCTATGACATGTTTTCTAATAGTCTTTGTGCTTTTCCATCAGGCTTAAGCGTTCAGGCTCAAAGCGTCTTACAGCTCAGGAAATCAACACAACCAAGAAGAAACAATCTCCTCCAAAGAAGTGCCTCACGGTAAGAGCATCTCTGACCACCATAATGCTGCCCATCCACCAAAGTGAATCCATTATGAAGCCACGAGAGTCTTTTGAGTCTTGAGAAGAACAGCTTTCCACAGAAGTCCACATGATGGTTGTTTGCATTCGTAAAAGGGATTTTGAATGATGTCTTGAAGATTTGATTAGCAAGTCTTGGATCAGACCAGACAATCCATTATGTGTCCATTTGTCGTGTCACTGTAGAGCAGGGATCTCCAACCCTGCTCCTGGAGAACTACCGTCCTGCTGACTTCAGTTCCAACTCTGCTGCAACACACCTGTCTGCAATTATCAAGTAGCCCTGAACACCTGGTTCAGGTGTGTTTGATCGGGGTTGGAGCTGAAATCTTCAGGATGGTTAGAGACCCCTGCTGTAGAGTATCACTCCAACTATTAGCTCATTTTGTGCATAAAATTTCTCACTTTAAACATTTATCTATGTTCTGTTGTGAATAAAATATTGGCTCATGAGATTTGATATTCTTTTAGTTTTAACTTTATTCGAATAAAAAAAAAAACATCCCTCCCAACATTTCCGGAATTCACAGGCGATCCGTTAACGATCTGCATGATTTTGCCAATGTGGATTTTATTTTTTATTTTTTTTTAAACATGCCAGTGTGTGAGTTGGAGGCTAAGTATAAGTTTAGCACAGACATCTTGTCACTTGCCGAACACTCTGACGGAGCGCTTCACCGTTTTGATTTCAACAAATCAATTTGAGCGAACAGACAACTTAATATTCAACCCAGCAGCTCATTAATCCTTTTGCGTTTTACATTGTTTGTTAGTAGAATTCGTAGTAATTTTATCTTATTAGTGTTTTTTTTTTTTTTAATTTCTCTCATTTTTTTTGTGTGTTAAAAACAGACGAGTTACAAAAACAGTCGGTTATGTCTGTGAGAGTAAATAGCTGGGAAATAAATTGCACGTTTATATTAGATCTGTGTGGCAGCAGCAATATACACATAATAAATACTCTGCACTCTTGTCTCCTCTGAGGCTGGGACTCTAAATAGTGTTTTGTGCAGCCAAAGACCGAACAGTTAGCATGATTTGCTCAAACTTTTGCCATGGCATTAGAACTGGTACACAGCTGTCGCTTGATAAATCAGAATGACGGCGTCATGGGTGGAAATGTACAGAATAAGGGGCGGTAATATTATAATGAGATCCCTTTGCAACGTCACTAGGGGAGCGAAATCGGACGCGCTCGTTTTTTTTCAGACACCTGCAGAAAAAGGCTTACCAACAAAGTTGCTGGGTTAATCTTTTTCACATTTCCTTGGTTGGTAGATGCACCGGGGTTTATAGTACTTAACCTGGAAAAGTCAGATTTTCATGATTTGTTACCTTTAATATTAATCTGGAGAGTAAACTAAAAACTTTACTAGCCAATGGCGATTCTATTGCCAAGGTGTTAGTAGAGGCTTGTGAAGATCTTAAAGGGACAGTTCACCTAAAAATGAAAATTGTCATTTACTCACCCTCAAGTAGTTCCAAACCTGTATGAATTTCTTTGTTCCGCCGAACACAAAGGAAGATATTTTGAAGAGTTTTCTAGGGTGAAGTTGGAGTGTTTGATTAAAGTGTTTCATGAGCTCTATTGTGTGTCTCACTCTCAGCTGCGTGTTGAGCGGTTGGCTGAGGAGAAACCCAAGAGGAAGTTGGCCACTAAACGACAGAAAGAGGCAGCCAGACAAAAGAAGCTTCAGCAAGATGTAAGTCAACCTCAGCAATCAAAGTGTGGAGTCCATGTTGAAAAATTTAAGTGTAGGTGATGGATGACCTCAAATAATGAAAGTGTACTTTACAAACAAATTGCATATTTATTCTTTTGCAACAACTTTCCTTTTTGATCCAATAGCAAATGATATCAAGCTTAATATGATAGATTTTTATATAGAGGTTTACATTTCTTATGCTCATCAATGCTGCATTTATTTGATCTATATAGTGAACAGTAACATTGTGAAATATTACAATTTTAAAATTGTTTGAATATTTTCAAATATAATTAATTTCTTAAAGCTGTATTTTCAGCATCATTACTCCAGTCTTCAGTGTCACATGATCCTTCAGAAATCATTATAATATGCTGATTTACTGCTCAAGAAACATTTCTGATTGTCAAAGTTGAAGACAGTTGTGCTGCTTCATATTTTTGTTTTAAAAAAAGGTGTCAGTGTTTCTCAGTATTCTTTGAATAGAAAGTTTAAAAGAACAGCATTTATTTGAAATAGAAATGTTGCTATGTTTATAAGTGTTTTACTGTCAGTTTGGATCAATTTAGTGTTTTTTTTTATTTATTTTTTATTAAAAAAAATTTAATGTATATTTGTACTAATCCAAAACTTGTATCATTTATTTTATTTTTTGTAGCTAATTATAGTTAAGCATTTATATACTTGTCTTATTCTTCAGGAGGAAGAGGAGCGGCGACACCAGGAGCTGCTGGCCAAACACAAGGCTGACGAGGAGCGAGAGAAGGTCCACAAACTGACCGAAGCCGCTCGCGCTCTGGAGCTGAAGAAAGAACAAGAGCGGAAGAAAGAGGAGCGCAAACGAGAGCGGCAGCGAGAAAGACAGGCTGCAGATGAGAAGTTGGTGTTCATTTTTCGTGCACTTGTTTCAAATGAAAGCATGACATTCAGAGACACTAAATACACGTTTGTGTCTTTGCAGAGAAAGACTAGAGAAAGAGAAGGCTATTGCTCTTCAGAAGGAACTGGAGAGAGCAGCCAGAGAGAAAGAGAGGAGGGAGATGGTAAGGGTTTTGTTGTTTGTTGTCCTAATGACTTTTCTTTGCTTTTGTCATAATCAGCATGCAACAAGATGTTTTGATAACTTAAGGACGCTGAAGATGTGTAGCACTTGTTACATAACAATCCCATAATCAAATTTGTTTGTTCTTTTAACAGGAAGAGTACCAGAAGGCCCAACAGAAACATGCTGTTGTGGCTACAGCCTCCGCCCTGGTGCCCTCTACAGTTACAGAACAGGTAATTACCAACAACTAAAGTGAATTATGCTCGTTCCCTTTCCGAGGGAACTTCGAACTGCATCCTCTAGAGTTCGCTTTGGGGAACGCCTTCAGCGTGACCGGTGTCTGAAGCATACTTCTAAACACGACAATAACATTGGCCGGCGACAGCTTATGACATCTTTACCCAGCACGATCAAGTATAAAAGGGTGCTGGGAAAAAGCGTCATCCATTCTTCTTCGTCTTCAGTGACCATTTATGTTAGCATGAGCTATAAGCATGACTAGGCGAGCATGTTTTCTCGCCAGGGGCTGGGCCCCGCAGTTTCACATGGCTCGCGTGTTGTGTGTGTGTGTGGGTTAGTGACAGAAGAAACGAAGCTTCAAATCAATTGAACCAATTGCTTCGCAAAATGATTCACTGTTTCGAAGCGCTCGAAACACCACAAACTGGTGATGCCTGCTGGTCAAAAGGGTGTAAATGCAACAAACTCAGGCTAAAATATGTATAAAAACAGATTTTTAAAACCCCATTGCAAATGTTTTATTGAATGTATAATACATTAAATGCCATAAAAATGATAAAATACCAATAAATATGAAGTGTATGTATAATATGTGGCTTTTACAATTTATATTAATTTTCAGGGCTTGTTTTGTTTTATGGAGAGCTTGTGTGTGTGTGTATATATATATAGGCAAGAAAGATAACGACTCACTAACTAGCTTTTCTCTGCAGCATTACCTGGTCCTGTCTTTGTACCTCTGACTTTGTTACAGGGTTAAGACCTCTACAAGCACCTCCCCTGCGGAAGTCAGAGCCCCTCACTGTCAACTGATTGTGGTGATGGTCTCACCCATCGGTGCTGGATGGATAGCCCTATATCTTCAGCCTCATGCTTTCTGGATCATGTAGCCAAGTCTCTAGGCTTCTGCAGGTGCCTCCTTGGTCATCAGGTCCCCAGTATAGCACTGCAACCTCAGGACTTGCGGGTCCTCCATTAAGATTGAGCATTTTCGGAGTGTAATGCTTCGTATGTGCACGCTGATGTCCTGGCAGGGTGTTTGCTTTGAGAAGCTGCCCTGGCCAGGATGCGCTACTCATGTCTCTGAGTTAGAGCTCCACTCACTGAGGCGTCGAGTGGCTTCACTCTTTAACTCCACTCTGCAGTTTTGATGCATTGTTCATCCCACTTGGACCTTTCTGTCACACTGCCCTTATGGTTGAACCAGTGAATCACCCCTCTGTGGAGTGGACTTGACTACACTGCTTTCCCTGAGGTATGAGTGAGATGTGTTTCTGCGGAAACCCTTCCCAATAGGAGCAGTATCTCTGTATGCGCATGAATGGTTTTTGGGTCCCACTGTCAAGATGGAGAGCATGAGATTGCATATAACTGCATCTCTTACCTGGGCCCTGCTGGATTACCCTTTCTAATCTAGTGCCACCTTCTGGTGAAGCTGAGAAGTGCTCCCCTCTCTTTGAGGGTTAGCTCCCAAGTGTACGCTGTAAGGGCCCGCTTCAGCTTCAGAGCTGAGAGCCCTGCTCCCGAAAACTTAATTTGCAACAATACGGAGTTGTTAGCAGGGTTCACACGGGTCCTTAAAATTCTTGAATGTTTGTAAATCTGATTTAAAAAATTTTCAAGGCCCTGGAAGGTTTTTGAACGTAAACAAACATAGATACAGGTCCTTAAATTCCATATTATTACCTCTGGTCCGCTAATGTGTTATTTCACCAATGCTTTGTGGCCTATGCATACTAGCTTGATTTATGTTAGTTATGCACATTTATGCGTTACGTTAAGTTGTGACGTTCACACGCACACAAAACTACCAAGATGGTACCTCAACGTTTCACAGACATACCGTGAAACATTGCAAAAATAGGCTGAAACGTGATGCCTGGAAAATGCAAGTTCCAAGATATTTGGCTCGCCAAAGAAGATTACAAAGAATGGCTTGCCAGAGATCCAAAGGATGTAATGTTGAATTGGTTTGCTTGTTAAGATAATGTAAAGCCATGAGGCAAGAAAAACTTAAAAGCATATATCTTAAAACTTCTGGTTACATGAGCCTAAGCTCTTTTCAATAAAATCCATGCAAAAGTTAATATCAGATCACTTTAGAATACAGTATAGTATGTACCAAATATTGTTCAATTTTATGCAAAACAGAAATACGATAAATATCTGATTTCTGTCATATGGCCCAAAAAAAATTGCTTTTTTGCATAGTTGTTTGACACATGAAAACTGTAACAATGTATCTTACAAGGTGACCTCACTTGAAATGCGTCCCCACATTAAGTCCTTGAATTTGAGGGTATTAAACCCGGAAAGTCATTGAAAGGTCCTTGAATGTGAAATTAACCAAGGTGTGGGAACCCTGTGTTAGGCCCGTCTCTGTCACCTCCTTGGTCAGTTGCCTCTATGTTGGGAGCCTGTTGTTCCCTGTAGAAATGTGTGATTGCTCTTCTAGCTGGATCCCATTTCTGATTTCCCATTTGCAATCTATCTGCCCCCCGGATATGGCTGTGCTACCCTCACTGTGGGAGGGTCCTTTGAGCTCGTCAATCCTGGGCAGACTGTGCGAGTCCTCCTCTCCACTTGAGAGCTAGGTACACTCTACCACTGGGCTATTGATCGCTTCAGTTGAGCTGGGTTCCTCTCTTTCCTCACTAGATGTCGAACCCTCTGCTCTTTGAGCTCCATGGCAGTGACATCAGGTAGTTGGGCAGCTGCCTCTATGTGGGTCTGGCCTGGTAGTGCTCCCCCACCTCGGAGGGTTGTCTTTTGAGCTTGCTACTCCCAATTGACCTATCGGTAAGCCCCGCCCTCCTTAGTTACTTTTGCTCCCTCGGACAAACAAACGGAGTTGCTCACTGTCTTTCAATGACAGCTACAGTGTGAAAACCTTGTCCCACGATGTTTTTGCACAATTTTGGACACAGAAGGCCACCAAATGGGAATTAAATATTCCATGGAGGGATTTATAAAATATTTAAAAATAAATAAGGTGGGTAACTCTGTTAGATTTTGCTGTATTTGGTTGAGCAGTAGTTTGGGTGGCTCGCCAATGTACTAGATTTCTCTAATACATAAAATAAGTAAGCTTGACCAAAGTTCTTGTGGGGAGAAGAATTTATTGAAGGTAGCAGTGTAGCAGTTCTTCAGCAGTGATGTTAGCATGTCATCCTTCAAACAATCTTAACCCAAAGTACTGTCTGTGAGACCAGACCTTTATACCTGGTAACAAATGTGCTACAAACAACACAATAACACCCCATGGAGAGCCAATGATAGTGTAACCTTATGATGTCCTGACAGGATGGGCCATTCGGTTCACACTTTAGAACAGTTCATACAGCTGGCTATAGTTGATTCAAATACATTTGACTAAAGTTAATTAAAAACAAATAATCTTTCAACTCAAAGCGAGGGTTTTACAGATCACAATGCCTACATTTACATGCACAGTTTTTGGTTCAATCGGACTGAATTCATTCCGATTGAAATAAAGTGATCGGGTTATGTCACAAGCTTCAAATCGTAATTGTTTTTTTTGGAAATGCGCACACTGCACAAATATAGAGTTTCTCACACTGTTTGCACATAACTGTTTCTTTATTTGTTTTTAACAGCAGAATTTATATATTTTCTGTTTCTGGACAAATATACATATAAACCGCAGTGTTGTGCTGCTCATATTTATCGCGCACAAAACGGGTTGCCTGTGGATGAGAGTCCGAAACAAGGACTGGTGGGAGTTTGTCCTGCTCCACTTCACAGTTGCTGAGTGAAAGGAGAGTTTTATAAATGAAAGGACACGCATTTATACAACATTTTATTCAAAAGAATGACCCGCTCGTTCTGCGCGTCATGTGTCATGATGCTATTTCTACGTCATTGCACATGCGCAGTCCTTTCAGTTTCAGTTTTCAATCCGATCAATTTAATTCCAATCGAGCTCAATCGGATCGATACAGGTTATGCGCAACAGACTTCCGTATTCTGCTAACCAAGTCTCGTTGCTTCCGGTTCACGCGTTTTGCAATTGCCCGTTAAATATGAAGCTTTTTTACTCAAGATGCCTTCAAAGTACACACTAAAGATAATCATAACCAATGTCCATCACATATGTGGATTGATATATAAGTTTAAAATTTTTATTCTTTTCAATAACATTTATATATAAAAGTCGAATAAAACGTCAACAATAAAAACGGCTAGCTGATTTAACTGATTACCTTAAGTCCATTGATATCGCTTTTTTTTTTTTTTTTTTTTTTTTAATTAATACTGCTATTAATACGTTCTCCGACAAGCGGAAGCAATGAGACCTGTTTTCCGGGTTTGGTTAGGTGAGGTTCGACATACAGGTGCTGGTCATATAATTAGAATATCATCAAAAAGTTGACTTATTTCACTAATTCCATTCAAAAAGTGAAACTTGTATATTATATTCATTCATTACACACAGACTGATATATTTCAAATGTTTGTTTATTTTAATTTTGATGATTGGAGCTTACAGCTCATGAAAGTCAAAAGTCAGTATCTTAAAATATTAGAATATTTACATTTGAGTTTGAATAAATGACCATCCCTACAGTATAAATTCTGGGTATCTCTTGTTCTTTGAAACCACATTAATGGGGAAGACTGCTGACTTGGCAATGATCCAGAAGATGAACATTGACACCCTCCACAAAGAGGGTAAGTCACAGAGGGTCATTACTGAAAGCTGTGGCTGTTTACAGAGTGCTGTATCAAAGCATATTAAATGCAAAGTTGACTGGAAGGAAGAATTTGGGTAGGAAAAGGTGCACAAGCAACAAGGATGACCGCAAGCTTGAGAATACAGTCAAGCAAAGCTGATTCAAACACTTGGGAGAGCTTCACAAGGAGAGAACTGAAGCTGGAGTCAGTGCATCAAGAGTCACCACGCTCAGACGTCTTCAGGAAAAGGGCTACCAAGCCACTTCTGAACCAGAGACAACGTCAGAAGCATCTTACCTGGGCTGTGGAGAAAAAGAACTGGACTGTTGCTCAGTGCTCCAAAGTCCTCTTTTCAGATGAAAGTAAATTTTACATTTCATTTGGAAATCAAGGTCCCAGAGTCTGGAGGAAGAGTGGAGAGGCACAGAATCCATGTTGCTTGAAGTCCAGTGTGAAGTTTCTACAGTCAGTGATATTTGGGCTGCCATGTCATCTGCTGGTGTTGATCCACTGTGTTTTCTGATGTCCACAGTCAACGCAGCCATCTACCAGGAGATTTTAGAGCACTTCATGCTTCTGTTGACAAGCTTTATGGAGATGCTGATTTCGTTTTCCAGCAGGACTTGGCACCTGCCCACACTGCCAAAGGTACCAAAAGCTGGTTCAATGACCATAGTGTTACTGTGCTTGATTGGCCAGCAAACTCGCCTGACCTGAACCCCAGAGAGAATCTATGGAGTATTGTGAAGAGGAAGATGAGAGACACCAGACCCAACAATGCAGAAGAGCTGAAGGCCACTATCAGAGCAACCTGGGCTCTCATAACACCTGAGCAGTGCCACAGACTGATCGACTCCATGCCACGCCGCATTGCTGCAGTAATTCAGGCAGAAGGAGCCCCAACTAAGTATTGAGTGCTGTACATGCTCATACTTTTCACTTTCATACTTTTCAGTTGGCCAAGATTTCTAAAAATCCTTTTTGTATTAAGTAATATTCTAATATTTTGAGATACTGATTTTTGACTTTCATGAGCTGTGAGCTCTAATCATCAAAATTAAAAAATAAACATTTGGAATGTATCAGTCTGTGTGTAATGAGTGAATATAATATACAAGTTTCACTTTTTGAATGGAATTAGTGAAATCAACTTTTTAATGATATTAATTATATGACCAGCACCTGTATACCCAATGAAGCCTTTTCAGTCCGATTGAGCCGTCAATCCGATTATAAACGGATTATTTGGTTGCATGTAACCGTAGCCAATGTAAGCGGGAGAAGTCTCGTATTACGGTCGGTCATCACGATCACGGATGACATGCAGGATCAACACTGTTCATGTATCGCAGGGAATGGTTAAATGTACATTAATTTAATCGGTTTAATACGGAGAGGCACTGAAATATAGACCTTCGTTTGTGTATTTTTGACCTATACTGTACAAGATGCGAGAACAGTCCGCTATTTTGTAGGTTTGTACATTAGCATGGACTCACTAACTTTAACGTTAGCAAGGTATCTCTGGTTAAAACTAGCTAAAGCACAAGATAACATCAACGTTCTGCTTGAGCAGATGAAAACTGTAACTTTAATCCAAGTTTTGTTTGGATTCAGGAAATTAATAAAATTAAAATTATATATTGCCCATCCTCTCAGGATGCCTGGAATCAGTTTTAAAAGTACCGCAGGCACATCATTTTTCCATTTTTGAAACCTAAACCCCATAAAACCGATTCGAGCTTCGGATCTTCCAGTGTTTCTCTATGGCGCTGAAACCTAAAGATGTCTGAGTTCTGCTCCCCGTGCAACTGATACTCGACTGCCATTGGCTAGTCTGCATTCAAGGGGAGGGGCTTACCGAAAGGTCAATTGAGCGTCTGAGGGCTCCTCTCTTCGGGTCACCCACTCCTTGGAGCGCCATTGAGCAGCAGCCTCGGGTTGTTAGGCCTCTCTCTGCCTCCCGGTTAAACTGCTTTCCTTGTTAGTTGAGCCTAGCAGTGCTCCCCTCACCCTAGGGGGTTTCTTATGAGCATGTCTGAGTCCCCCTTCTGTTTTTGAAGTTAGGCCTTCGCTCTTTTGAGCTAACCCAAAGCGACCTCTAGAGGACACAGTTCGAAGTTCCCTCAGAAGGGAACATCTCGGGTTACGAATGTAACCATGGTTCCCTGAGAAGGGAACGAGAAATTTCGGATGCAAGCTTCAGACGAAGAAGAGAATGACGTCATAGGCTGTCGCCGGCCAATGTTATTGTCGTGTTTAGATGTATGCTTCAGACACCGGTCACGCTGAAGGCGTTCCCCAAAGCAGTCTCTAGAGGACGCAGTGTCTCGTTCCCTTCTCAGGGAACCATGGTTACATACCTAACCTGAGACATTTTTTAGTATTTATTATATCCTTCTATAGTATTTAGTAATTTTGAATTGGCTTTTAAATGTACATTCATTTTATTTGCATTTGTCCTTTTATTAGTTGATGTATTCACTTGTGCTATGTTTATATCTTTTACTTTTTTAATAATTTAATTTAGTAACTTAGTTGAAGTGGTAAAATTACTACATTAAAATAAAGTAAAATGAGATGTTGAGCATTGAATTAAGTTATTCATCTAATATTGATATTTTGTTTATTTTAGCTAACAATAATCAACACTGGCCTTGTAGGCAGTGTTTTGTGGGAAAATAAAACTAAATTAAATTAAGTGTGTGTGTATATCACACACACTCTCAATGTTTGTGTATTATGAATTGTTTTTGCTGTTTTTTATTATTATTCTTCATGCAACTTATATTTGGTACTTTCCAAATCCATTTGAAATGTCTTTGTAAAATTAACAGGTCTTTGCCGCAAAACCACAAGCAGCTAACATGCCCGACACCACCATAACTTAGAGTTCAGCTCTAAACAAGACTGTAGATATTGCTTTCTTTTTGTTCATTTTTGTTGTAGCTAATTTAATAAATGTCGAATAAATATTAACTAAAGGTCTTATTCCATCTCCACAGAACTCTGTTATTGATTCTCCGAATAAGACCATAGATCACGGACCTGGACTCAACGTGACTGTGGACATTGAGGTGAGGTCAAGGCAACGATTATGCGTCTTTTTCCCTGCTGAAGGAGGGAATTTATCAGATAACATTACTAAGCACAGAATAGTTCCCAGAGAAGCAAAGCGACACAGACGTAAAGCTGCAGTACGTAACTGATTCTGCTGACTGGCTTCATCACTCTGTCTCCTCTCCACCAGTAAGCTGGTGTGTGGTGGGCGTTCTGGCGCACTGTGGCTGCCGTCGCTTCATCCAGGTGGATGCTGCACACTGGTGGTGGATGAGGAGTAGAGGCTGACATTTTTTCGGGATTCCCACGGGTCACGGGAATCCCGCGGGATGGGAAACAAAATCGGGAAACAAGATCAATGACAGGTGGAGCTGGGCAATTAAGAGTAAATATGACCAAAACATGTTGTTATTATTATTTTTTATATGAATAATAAAATCGCTATATAGGCGCATTTCACAACAATGAACCAGTTCACAGACATAACAAATAAATTTGCAGAAATCTTGAAAACCTATTTAAAAAACACAAACAAGCAAAAAACAAATCTTTTCTGATTATCTAGTATCGGTGCATTAGGCTTGCTGCAACGGTGTTGGCGGTGATACCGGTGTTAAGCACCGTCCCTCACCGTCATTTAGATTTATTTTTAATATAAATAAAAAATACTTTAGTTCAGTTTAGAGAACAGACACAACAATTAGAACTGAACGCGGCTGCTCAATGCAGCACACCGAACGACAGTCGCGCGTCACAGATCAGATTTAATTTATCACGTGAGGAGAGTGAGTCGAGCTGACTGTCGAGAAGAGTGAGGTGAGACAGACAAGACGATGGCAGAAGAGTTTCAAAACGAAATGTAAAAGCTCCCGTTTTAAAAATATTTTGGATTTTGGAAAAGCCTGCCATTTAGCCTAATATTGGAAGTTTTTAATTTATTTTTGAACATTCGTTTCTCATTTATTTGGTTCCACAGTATTTGCTGATTTTTATTTTATTTAAACTGTGTGATCTCCCCCCCCCCCCCCCCCCCCATTATTTTACATCAATGTGTATGCAGTCCGTGCCTCCAAACTTTCTTTTTTTCTTTTTTGTTATCAACATTTTTATTTTTCATACATAACATCCAAAATAAAAAAAAAATTAAATAAAAATTAAATAAATTAAAAAAAAAACAAAAAAAACAACAACAGACACATACTCAATATCTCAAACTCCAGTCAAAGGGAGGGAGAGAGGGAAGGACAAGAAAAACACAAAAGTCACTCTTTATACGGTCACGTATATCAAAGAGAAAGCACTGCCAAGCATCAATGGTAGAAGGCTTGTCCCCAATGATTCTTGCTGTTGTACATTCACAAGTTACTACGTGCCTCCAAACTTTCTTAATCGTTTTGCTAATTCTACATTTTATAATTATTTGTTACTCAGTCTTTACTGATTTTCAGTTTTGTATACCTATTTAAAAGTTATTTGTTGTTTTATATTAGACATATAGCATGGCGTATTTTTATTCGTTTTGTTAATAAAAGTTCTATGTTCTACTTTGTATTTTGTTGGTTGAATTGAACTCAAGCAATTGATGCCGAATTTACTGCTAATTTAAAAGTGAAAGCTTGTAAAAGCACCTTGCGCATTTTACTATTTAAGCAAAGGAAAGTGGGAAAACTCAAACTAACTAAAAACAAACAACTGCTTGATGCCTAATTGCCGAAAATTTGAAAGTGAAAGTAAAATGTGCAGGAGCATTTACAATTTATTTAAAACTGAATGAAAGCGAGGAAAAGAGCAAAAACTGAAACTCAAACGAGTCAGGCATATAATGGCATTCGGCAACTTCATCTTTCCAGCCGACACTGATTGAGAAAGCACTTATTAATAAATAATTAAAATGTCTTCTTTTTCCGATGCATTCATAATAATTACTTTAGGGTGCTTTGCGGCAAGCTTTATGCCTGTGCTTGAGCGCAGAATAGGCTATAATACGCTTAAATGCCTATATTAAAGGATGGTTTAGGTTATTATACAAATCAATTTAATATAAATGTGCAACTAGTTGACTAGAAAAATCTTTAGTCGGGGGCAGGCTTACTTGGCACAATTGAACCGATCCATTTTTAAAATAAAATGCTGACATTACATGCGACTACAAATCAAGTCACGTTGTAGCCTATTGCATTGCAGTAGTTATGCATGAGTCAAATGTTTTTATTTTATTTCATTTTTTATGGGGGTGCTTTGGTTTTTCTTGGGGGTGCTGGAGCACCTGCTAGCCCCTCCCTAGCGCCGCCCATGTCTATGTGGTAATACACACTATCATTCATCGACCTCAAATATGGCTTTTCATCTGATGTATGTAGTAGCAACTTTACATGGCCGCTCAATATGATGTTAACCTAGAGAAATGTGCGCTATTGAAGTGTTTGTGTGGAGAGTGGAGCTGAATAACGCGCTCGCTGCAGGACAGGCGCCGGTGCGCTCACTTGCTCTTAAAATCTCCATAATTTTTGGTCATACAGATAAAAGTAGCCTAATACATCTTTCGAATCTGTAAAGACTCGTTTATTTGTGTACACTCAGAATAACAACGAAACCTTGCGCTTTAAAGCAATCAGGGTGCGCTTTAGGTCTCTGAGCGAGAAACTTCGAAACTGCGTCTTTGAAAAATATATCTATAGAGAGTGAAATGTCTACTTTCAAATGAAAAAAAACAAAACAACAAAATTCAAATAGAAAACGTGTGTGTTAGCATGGATGATTTACATAAAATTTAATGTGTGCAATGTGTCCTACACTGTGCATAAACTGGCTTTCAGTTCAATATAATAACAAAAAAACTACATTTTGGTTTTTTATTCAACGCTGTGATCTGTACTATATTTTTACTGTAACTGACAGATTTCGGACAAAAAAAAATGTATACAAAAAAAAAAAAAAAAAAAACGGGAGTGGGAGGGAATGGGAGTGATTCTTCCGGGAGTGGGCGGGACAGGATTTCCCCCCCAGTTTTTTTGTGGGATTGGGACGGGACGGGATTTTTTTTTTTTTGTGGGAGTGGGACGGGAGAGGTTTCAAAATGCACTCCCGTGTCACCCTCTAATGAGGAGGTACCCCCCTGACAATGTAAAGCGCTTTGAGTGCTTAGAAAAGCGCTATGTAAATGTAAAAGTTATTATTAATTCTTGGCGCTGTAGCGGTTAATAAACAGAACTACATGCATCTTGCGGAAGAACATTGTAGCCGGAGCTACTTCTCTCGGTTTGTCTATAGCCCCGTTTACACTGCAGGAACTTTCCCCAGAAACTAGGGACTTTGGGCCGGCACTTGGTGTGTTTCCACCGCAGGAACCAGGATCTAAAAGTTCAGGGTAAAAATTTGCCCCTCAGAAAGTCTCTGCTCGCGTGGTAATACTTTTTCAAAGGTCCGGTACTTTTGGGGGCGGGACTTGGGCGCTGAACATGCTGATTGGTTGTTCACGCAACATATTTCAACCGCACATTTTAAAAAAAATAAATATTACTGTTATTGTGTCATGAAATAAGCTTAGCAGGACCCAGTTTCTTGTTGCCTTCTCAGGGAGCCATGGTTACATGCATAACCTGAGACGTTTTTTAGTATTATTTATTATATCCTCCTATAGTATTTAGTCATTTTGAATTAGCTTTTAAATGTACGTTTATTTATTTTATATGCATTTGTCCTTTTATTAGTTGAAGTATTCAATTGTGTAATGTTTATATCTTTTATTTTACTTTTTTAAATTTAATTTAGTAACTTATTTTAATGTAGTAATTTTACCACTTTAACTTAATTCAGTTAGTTGCTAACTCAACATTTCTCATTTTACTTTATTCATGTAATACTTTATTTATTTCATTTTTTGCTAACAATATCAACACTGGCCTTGTAGGCAGTGTTTTGTGGAAAAATAAAACAAAATTAAATTAAAAATGTAGGTATGTAGAATTGTTTTTGCTGTTTTTTTTATTATTATTCTTCATGCAATTTATATTTGGTACTTTCCAAATCCATTTGAAATGTCTTTGTAAAATTAACAGGTCTTTGCCGCAAAACCACAAGCAGCTAACATGCCCGACACCACCATAACTTAGAGTTCAGCTCTAAACAAGACTGTAGATATTGCTTTCTTTTTGTTGTAGCTAATGCTAAGCATTTAATAAATATGTCTAATAAATATTAACTAAAGGTCTTATTCCATCTCCACAGAACTGTTATTGATTCTCCGAATAAGACCATAGATCACGGACCTGGACTCAACGTGACTGTGGACATTGAGGTGAGGTCAAGGCAACGATTATGTGTCTTTTTTCCCTGCTGAAGGAGGGAATTTATCAGATAACATTACTAAGCACAGAATAGTTCCCAGAGAAGCAAAGCGACACAGACGTAAAGCTGCAGTACGTAACTGATTCTGCTGACTGGCTTCATCACTCTGTCTCCTCTCCACCAGTAAGCTGGTGTGTGGTGGGCGTTCTGGCGCACTGTGGCTGCCGTCGCTTCATCCAGGTGGATGCTGCACACTGTCAGGGGGGTATCTCTTCATCCACCACCAATGTAAAGCGCTTTGAGTGCTTTGAAAAGCGCTATGTAAATGTAAAAGTTATTATTATTAATTCTTGGCGCTGTAGCGGTTAATAAACAGAACTACGTGCGTCTTGCGGAAGAACATTGTAGCCGGAGCTACTTCTCTCGGTTTGTCTATAGCCCCGTCTCCACCACAGGAAGTTTCCCCAGAAACTAGGGACTTTGGGCCGGCACTTGGTGTGTTTCCACCGCAGGAACCAGAATCGAAATAAAGTTCTGGGTAAATATTTGTCCCTCAGTCTGCTCACGTGGTAATACTTTTTCAAAGGTGGGACTTGGGTGCTGAACATGCTGATTGGTTGAGTTCATGCAACATTTCAACGACCATTTATTCGCAACATTTTTAAAAATATTACTGTTATTGTGACTTGAAATGTAGTTCTAAATTTATTTCAGGCGAGAATGTAGTTGTTTAAAACTCAAATCTGCGGTTTGTTTGTAAAGACAGTGCCTACTTGAAAATGTGCTTCGCCGAGTTCGGAGACTTGAGCTCCAGGCGCTCAGCGCTCAGTTCTCATGTTTCCCGATCAGAGGAGCTTAACCTCAGCTAGTTCTTCTGACATTTGCCACTGGCTCTGATGTCTCTGTAGTGGTTAAACATGAGAATTTGTTTTGGGTAAATCTAACAGGTAATCTTTCTTTATTCTATTAATAAGAGGACCCTGTTTAATCCGTGTATCATTCGTTCATTTGTTTTTTTATTTTAATATTGAAAGTAGAATAAAACGGCTCTTTTTTTTTTTCGAAAAACGAGAATTCATCTTAAATTTTCGTTTTTCGTTCAGAGATAGAATATTCAAGCTGTTTATTCATTTTTCTATTTCTACATGTGGGTGGGAATTAAACTCCCCTTTCTGCTGACTGGTCAGCCAAAGATCGAACCATGCCGTCATCAGTTCTTCTGCAGTTTTCACGCAGCAGAATAATAGTCCCCCGCTGCTGCAGTTGTACAGATTCTTAATGCATTTATTACAACTACAGTTTTTTTTCAAACAGACTAATGAATAGCTTGACAACTCATACCGGGGCAGAGTCTAGACAGGGGTTTCCTCTGTGTAGATATACATTCGTTTTTGGTAGTTATACCATATATATATATATATATATTTTATTCTTAAGGACATCAAAATCTAAAATAAAACTCCAGAAAAGTGTACAATATGGGACCTTTTAACAGTGTTTAAAATATTTATTTTGAAAAATTAAGACAAAAAGGAAAGAATAATAAATTGGCCCTATATGCCCTATAACGCTCACACAAGAACTGTCGTTCTGACTGACAACCGGAGAACAACAGATATTAAATGGCCTACTCTTAGGGTTTTATAATGTAGTCTTGTATTTTATTATAATATCTCAAAAGGATATGCGCTCGCACACACACTTGATTAGCTGGATCAGGTGCGTTTAATTAGAGTTGGAGCTAAACTCTGCAGGACTGTGGCCCTCCAGGAGTTGTTTAACACCCCTGGGTTAAATGAACTCAAGTGCAGACCAGTATTAAAGTGCACAGAAAAGCAGTAGTCATAAAGCAGTTTAAAAATGCAATTTAAATTAATATTCAGTACTGATTGATGTTCACTTGGATTATTTCCCCATCGAGGGGAAATAACTTAATACTCTGAACGTAACGCTACACAAATAAAAATATACATGACAATCAAAATGTCATGCCTTTGAAAAATAAAGAGAACAACAGAATGCGCTGCTTTAGCACGTCTCTGTCTGTTTTAGAATCTTTCTGGCACATGCCACAAACATGAATCGCAGCAAATGTCAAATAATCGCAATGAAGCCTTTTAAAAGAAACGTTAAATGCATCCAAGTCACTTTGGAATAAATCCGCATGTATCATGCTAAAAAAGCAACTTTACAGTCTGTAAAATATGGTAGGCTATAGAAAATTAATTCGGTCCCTCCCCGGTACAAGTTGTGTCGAGCTATTCATTAGTCTGCTTGTTTGATGAAAAAGATTAAATGTAGTTGCAATAAATGCAAAAAAATCCGTACAATTGCAGCAACAGCGGAGAATTATTGTTCTGGCGCGTGAAAACTGCAGAAAAACTGATAACTGCACAGTTTGATCTTCGCCTGACCAATCAGCAGAAAGGGACATTTAATTCCCACCCACATGTTGAATATTCAAGCTGTTTATTCATTTTTCTATCCCTGAACGCAAAACGAAAATTCAAGCTGAACTAAAAAGTAGCTTTTTTTCTCTCTTTTCTCATTTTTCTACTTTCAATATTAAATCAAAAAACAAATGAACGAATGATACACGGATTTTGTTTGATATAGTGTTTCGCTTCATTGTAATGTGTGTACGTTCCCTGAACTACATTTCTGCAGCTATTAATGTTTAAATGAAAACGAAAAGAGGCAGGGGTGTTTGATATCATATTTCGTCTTATTGTAAACGCAGTGAGGAAAATTCCAGTACCCAAGGCGAGCTGACTGACGTCATCAAGTACGCTGCTGTTCCATTTGCTGAATTACTGGACCGAGGATGCAAATCCGAAATTTGCGTACATTTTATTGAGATGTGCGCAGACCTATGTCACCATTCTATTTGCCTATTATTTTTTTTATTTTTTCACGGTACTTTAGACTGCGATTGGAAACTCGGACAGCAACAGGTCTGAGGGAAAAAATATTTCCAGGTAATTTTGGCGGAAAAGCAGCTTCACACAGGAACTGGGTTACTCCGCAGCGGTACCTACCTCCCAGCAGGCACACAACGTCATAAGACGTTAATATTTGGTTAAACTTCGGTTGCAACGTCGGGTGACCCAAATTCAATGTCTAATGTCAATGTTAAATTGATGTCCAATACAGCTGACATTGAGAGTTTGTTTTTAGGTTGTGTAACCAAAATGCAACGTCTGTCCGATGTCAAGTCTGACGTCAACCTGACGTAACGGACGTCTGGTGCCTGCTGTGATGAACCTAATCTAAAACAGTCCGAATATAAACACTTATTATAGGTGTACCGCAGTGATTCAGGACAAGCTAAAAACACGATTTGGAAAATGGGTTCACGGTGTACTGGCTTATTATAAATTTTGTACATTTTGACTGCAGCTTTAAATTTCCAGTTGGATTTTTTTTTTCTTCTAATATAAACCAATGAGTTCTTCTAACTTGAGTTGTTGTGGGGGTTTTTTGTTATTTACTTTTTTTGTTTGTTTGCTTAGGAACACACAAACCAACTCGGGAACAGATGATTTCTGACGCTATCTCTTGTTTTATACTTCACAGCAATCTCCACAGTCATACCAGATCACCCCAGAAGGCCAGAAAGATGATGGATCTGCGCCCGCAAAACACATCCCATCCTGGGCTAAGGGTATATTTGTGTAGTTACAGTTTACGTTATGTTCCATCTGTGCACTCCCACTGCGCAAAGACACGTCCAAACAACGTCTTTTGTACGTCGTTTTTGAACGTCCAATTTTGGTCAGCTGAAGGTGCAGACTGTGACGCCAGATGACGTCTTTTTTCCAACATCTAACGAACGTCCAGTATTGATGTCCACAGGACCTCTGTATAAGGGCTAATTGTAGGCCAAATGTGGTCATTTTGGACATATTGCTTATAGGCTCTGTACATAACTGTAGTCCCATTTCAGAAGGTGGCATACTGTTCAAGTTCATTTTCCTATAGCTTCATTTGATTGTCTCAGCAGCAGATGATAAATGGAAAAGGTGTAATGCTTTTCCAAATCAATCCTGCTGCTGAGCCAAACGAAGCTACAGGAAAATTAACTGCTACAGGAAACGGGTCCTTCACCTTCTGGAAACATGGGATTACAGTTATAAACAGAGGTTTACAAATAAATCAACTCAATCACCACTCACTTATTTCCAACTTTATTGTTTTTAAATGGCACAAACGTCACTAATCTTTGACTAGTTAATTTTCTGCCAACTACCATTAAAATCTAGGAACATGAATTTAATGGCTTGCATTGTTCACTTCAGTGTTGTGCATCGTAACCTAAAAACTTTCTAAAATCAACACTGGTGGTAAAATGCAATAAAAGTAAAAATATAATAATAAATATAGCTGCAAGCAGCGATGGCGGGCCCTAGCCGTCAGTGCAAACGCCACCCCGGTGGCATCAGGAAAACTGTGTCCAGCGGGCACATGCATTACAGTAACCTTCTGGCAGCCTGGTTTTGATGGATACAGCAATGAAAGGGTTAATCCAAACTATCAAGACTGTGAGACACACATGCACACAACAACATTGAAACTTTATTGAAAGTGTTACCAAAATTTTATGTTATTAACATTATATTAATTAATATGAACAATAACTATATAGCTTTTATTTATGTTAGTCTCTCTATCCTCTCTCTCTCTCACACACACACACACACACACACACACACACACACACATAAATAACAATATGTAAATCTTTTGTAACACTTTAACAAATTTTTAGTTTTTAACATTATACAAGTTAACACGAAGTTAACATGAACAATAGTTTTATAGCATTTGTGACCCTGGACGACAAAACCAGTCTTAAGTGTCAGTTTTTCAAAATTAAGATTCATGCATCATCTGAGAGCTGAATAAACAATTTACATCAAGGTCTCTTTGGTTAACATAAGTTATTACATAGTTATTAGTTTAGCCTAAAAGTTAAATCACTGTTAACTACACATTGTGCCAGTGGAAAAATAAATGTATTAAATAAGAATAAAAGTTTGAAGAGTTAAGTACTTAATTAGTAAGAGTATACAACAATAATCAGAGAACACATACCATCTGAAAATGTTTAAAACGGTCTTTATGGCTGCCTGCCTCACGATGGTCCGGCCGCTCTGCCAGCGCCACTGCGGGAGAGAAATGCTGCTTAGCACGGCTTAACTGAGAAATCAGCATCCGATGTTCTTACAGACATTTATTAACTCAAACATTTATACACTGCAAATAGCATTGGTATAAGACAAATGATGCGACTGCAAGTGTTTAAAAGTTCACCTACTTATTTAAAGTATTGTTACGGCTTTTCGTCTTCACGAGACTCCCGCCGGTACACCAGCCGCGTCGCGTTGAGAAAAATATTCAGTTAGATAAAAGCAGCAGTAACTCGGCTAATATAAAATTAAACCCAAATCGTACCTTGATGGATTACGCCTAGAGTTTATCCGTTGACATGCAGGTGCCCGTGTTTAAGTGGTGAGTGGCAAACCCTTTTTTTTTTTGTTTTTTTTTGTTTTTTTTTTTAAATGAGAAGGGGCGGGAAGACACGCACGCCAATCTTCGCCTTACCCAATGACTGCATAACACAAGATTTTAGATGAGGAAAAAAAAAAAACCGTGTCCTACTTTTTTGGAGATGCTTATAAATAAATAAAATGAAATTATTCCTAAAATAAATGGTCTTGGATTGTTGTAGCCTATATACAGTACATTATGATATAATCCTTTAAAAACGCATGCAATACTTAAGTTACCCATAATTGCATACAAAATTTTAGTTTTTTGGCAGTTGATTTATTTGTAACTATAAATATAGCCCAAATGTGGCCCATGCGGGACCCACAAATAAACAATAATGGGCAACCTAACTGGGGCCCACATTCAGCCCATCAAATTGCCCACTCTGAGCCCATACCCAGTTGACACCCATATAGCCCAGATAAATCCCACGTGGGGCCCACATAGACATGTTGGCTGGGCATGTACTCAATAAATAATTAAATAAATAATGTTTCATCACATAACCTATATTGATATTCATTAACCATGTTGATAACAACAATGTTGATATTTGTCTTAAATTAAATATTACATTCATTAATGTCAATTTTCTGCACATGTTTTCGACGTCCAAAAAAGTTACCTAGTCCGACGTTCAAATGTTGAACTGCATATTGGCGTCCAAATGGGGTCTTGGTTAAATGTCCAAATAGCGGACCTAGTTTGCACGTCGTGTAGACGTGCAGAATTGGTCTTGGACCGACGGACGCGCAATAGACAATCTGCACGTCCGTCAGACGTCTACTATTTAGTGGGCACTGTAGGGGTGTGCAAGGGTCCAAATGGTTTTCACTGAATTCTGATTTGATCATTTTTGGATATACCGTCATGACTCTGTTCATAGGTTTATTTTAAATTATGTACTGTATTCTCCTTATGTGACTTTGTGCAGATATGCAAGCTATTATGGAGCAATGTCAGAATCTGACACTGGATCTCGATTCATATTTCGGAGAGCCTGAAACACCCAAACTGGAAGAGATCTTCGGGTGTACCAAATCTTGCTATTTTAAACGCACAAGCTCTGCCGACTGGGATTCTTCACCGTGTTCGGGAAATCTGGGTAATTTATCAGCAGATGTACTTTTATTCCTATTTTTGTTCTGTCATCTTTTTGTTGCGTTTTTATATCTTGAGCTCACTTTATAGCCTTTTAAAAATATATATGTAAGTAGGTTAGACTGGGGGAAAAAAGAGCAGGTTGTGTAATTTGTGTATGTTAATAAAATGTATCATTTCTAAGTGTCTGTGTAATGTCTCTTCTTTTTAGTAGTTTGTCATCATGGATGTGGTTTGAAAAGTCATGAAACTAAATCTGAGTGTATCTGTTATGATTATTTGACTAAAAAAACAACTTGAGGGAAACTGAATATCATAAGTTGAAATGGCTGCATGTTTTAATTTCTTTGTTCATTCGTGTCACAGTTCCATTTGAGTTTCCTGTAATTTAGGGAAGTATTTTTATAGTATAGGGAGTTTCTTAAACTTTAAGGAATGTGCTCGGCCCTCTGGTGGCAAAGTCGGCGGCTCACCAGCGGACGCCGCCCGCAGTTCACCGGTGTTTTGCTCATCGTTTTTCCAGTGGGCCACCAGCGGCAGCCAACGCTTTTCCGACAGCAGTCCGCTGACAAGCCGCTGGTTTATAATTACTGTCTACTGGCGGTCCACGGTCGGTCCGTGGTTCATAATCAGTTTGATTACGCTAACCAAAATATCCTTGCACACAGTAATGGATCAAAAACAATGTACAGTGGCAATTGAAAATTTATTTTCAGTGAACAGATTAAACATACAAATGCATTTACAGTATATGTATCAGATGGTTTTATCCAATGTGACTTTCAAATAGAAGCATTCAGTTCACACGTCCATATGTAGAACTCCTGGAAAGAAGTGTAAAAGAATTAAAGAAAGGATGCTGGTGTGGCTTCACGTGTCTGCATTTACTGAGAATCTTTTGAATCAATGAGAGCATATGCACACTACAGCAACTCAGTACACTACATGGTCAACTCATGTATGACTTTTGCATAGTAATAACTATAACATGAACAACTTGAAACACTTTTCATATTCATCTTTTACAATTACCAAAATGACACTCAATCTCATATATTTCACCCGGAGATTAGAGCTTCGAAGATATGCAGATAAACACCAGAATAATCTATTAATAAATTGACACTGTAAAAAGGGTATTTAGAATACAATCCACATTCTCAGTTGAGAACATGCTGCTCAGTTCCTTGTCTGATGGATTACATTGAATGACGAGACATGAAATTCACTCTTCAAATACATTCACTCAAATGTAACGCCTAACACAGTTAACAGCCATCACCGCAGATTAACGACCACGTGTAAATTGACGATAATTCATAACGCTAAACAATATTATCTCTTATAGATTCAAATAATATTTCTACTATTTTAACCATTCATTATATATGGCGGGCTTTCGCGCAACTATGCTAATCATGTGCTCAACTGCACTGAACTCACGACAGCTCTTAATAAAGTATCAAATAACAGTTTTCAACACATACAACTCGCTTATATTATTTCAAACAGAGTTTATACCAACAAGCCCTCCAACTCATACGACCGTAGAGGTCGTTTGTCACTATCCTCAAATACGACCCATACGAGCGTTCCCTAGATTAGCGCCCCTACCGGCAGCAGGAGATGCTACAGATACTTTCATCTAAATGCATTGTGGGTTTCTTTTAAAATGCTTGCTATTTGCGTTTTAAACTCTCCCGGCTATTCGTAGTGTTTTATTGCTAAAAAAAAGTTCAACATTTGAACGTCGGACTAGGTAACTTTTTTGGACGTCGAAAACATGTGCAGAACATTGACATTAATGAATGTAATATTTAAGACAAAAAAAAATCGTCCCGTATTTATGAATGAAATTATGTCGTGTTTCAAATCGACACTGTTTATCCCATTATTTCAGCATGTTTGACGTTCAGATCATTCAAGTGGACCCTGCCAGCATAAAGTTAGTTTTCATTGTGATATTTGTTTGAAATTAGCCTGTGGTTGGAAAGTGATCATGTAAAAGTCCACACATTTACCATGTTTTTATCATAGTTACGTAGTTTTAATGTGGTGTTTGTAGTTAAAACACGGTATCCACAACACTTACCTTGTTTCACCACAGTAACTGTGTTTTTACTGTGTACTATTTGTACTTAAAGCACATAACAATATTTACCATGTTTTTACCACAGTAACGTAGTTTTAATGTGGTATTTGTAGTTAATCACATAACTTGCCATGCCTTTAATACTTTTATGTAAAAAAAAGACTTTTGTCTTGCAGTTTCTTCAGATCACATACATCTCCATCTCCTACAACAACCTTTAGTGTCCAGCAGCTGTTTATCAAGATCTCTCTCTCTCTCTCTCTCTCTCTCTCTCTCTCTCTCTCTCTCTCTCTCTCACTCAGCTCTTCCTTGCCTATTTTTCTGAACTGTTATTCATAATTAATTTACACATTTTTGCTCTCTTTCTTCCTTTCTCTTTTTCATCATGGCATATTTTCAAAGCTCAGAATTGAATTTTGATCGGTTATGTCAAAAAGCTGCTAATATTAACAGGTAACTAGTACTGGAAGCTCCCAGTGCTGAACTTGAAGAACATGCCAGAGAGGCTAAAGTCCTTCAAAGGTTCAACATTTTCTGTTTTCTTTGTTTCAGCTAAAAAGGAAGACCAAAGGAAGGCCTGTCGAACTCTTGTCTTGTTTGTGGAGAGGGATGAATTTGGCCATCTTTGTGTTTACGGAGAAGACCAAAAGCTGCAAAGGCAAACATTTCCAATGGTACGTCTGTGTTGGTCTTAACCCTTTCACTGAACTTTACGGCAGTTACATTTTGCACAGCATTTGATGTTTCTTAAACTTTGGTTTACATATCCCACGGCCCCATCTGGAAGAGCCCTCAACAAAGTCTTACGCCGAGGTAGTAATAATCCATAGAATTTCAGCAAATTCATGATAAACTGTATATTCCTACAAAGTTGTAGGACTTTTACTCCTGCTGTCATTGACCTTTGCCTCAACTCTCGTGCAGATTGTGCCCGTTGTAAGTAGTCAGAGTGTTTGTATCATAAAGTTTATATTAAGTCAATTGTATTCTTTATTAATCTTTACAAATTGGCGCAGTCTCTTCCCGTTCCAACAGTACATGATACCTGTCCACACCTCACAGTCTGCCTTTCTGTCCGTGTTGATTTTTATTGAACACATCTGTCTAAGCAAGAGTCTGGAAATGCTAGTTTAACTTGTCACGTGACAACTCAGATCTTCAATTAATTTGGCCAAATCAGATCACTTAAAGCTGTTCACACCAAGAACAATAACTATAATGAGAACCATTTAGCATCCACACCAACAGACAATAACATTCTATTTATTATAAGCACGCTCTATAGTTGTGTTGTTGTTGTCAATATTTTAATTGTTCATCATGTGATAAATTCTCTTTCTTTCTGTGTTGCAGGATTTCTGACATACTACTCCATCAGCGCTCCACAATATCATCCCTTCCAAAAGCTTCCACATCTCTGTCTCTGTCTCTCTCTCTGCTCTCACATCTGCTCTCAGTCCTTTACTACCAGCTTCCAGTCTTAGCATGTCTACGTGTATTAATTTTTCCTCTTCAGTCAACACTCCCATCTCTACTGTGAGCACTTCTGTCGCTATCACTATGACTTTTATAATTATAAAATTGTAATTATCAACCATTTTAATTTGTCTTGCATATAGTCACAATAGAAGGAAACAATGATTACAGGATATATATTTTTAGCCGATTTGTTCATTAAAGGGGAAAAAAAATGTCTTCAATTGGAGGCTCAAAACTTCCAGTTTGTAAAATATTATTTGGCATCTTATAACGTTTTTCTGTAAACAAACTCTCTTTTGACAGTTTTTTTAAAAATGGTCTTCTATTGCATACTTTTTAGTTACATGTTTGTTTCCATGTACCCATTAATTACTTTATCAATCAGTCATTGATTTAAGTTGTTATATTTCACTATAATTGATTACGTCTTTGCAGATACATTTGCAACAAATTTTTTTTTTTTTTTTGTCTTTTTTTTTTTTTTTTTCATAGTGACAAACTAGAGAGAGAATGCTGTTCTCGGCACTATGTTTGTCTTGGAAACGTTTGACATATCAATAAACACTGGGAAATGACTACAAAAGTATGTGATTCATATTTTTATTATTATTATTCCTATTGTTCAACTGGCACATCTAAGATTGGCAAGATTGTAGGGTCCATTTCCAGGAAATACAGAGGTGATTAATTGTATACCTTTAATACACTATAAATACACTGTAAATGTTACAGAAGCAAAATTGATGTTGTTTGAATAATTATGAGAGTTGTAGTTTTTTGTAAGCAAATGAAAGTATATGCAAACCTTTGAGTTTAAATATTGTATATTAATTAATGTTGGTGTATACAATGGAAACCATTACACCCTTGTTTAAAAAAATAAATAAATAATAAATCACTGTAATCAACAAATCTATCGCTGAATTAGGTTAACCACACGATGCAATCTGTTGTTGCAGTTTTATACTGAGTGGAGACAAATAAATCTTTATTTTATAATCGGTCTATTCACCACAAGAACCCGGAAGATCCTGTCGTAGATGACCATATATGGATAAGTAAGTGTGACGCTTCTGCTCAACTGAGTTACCATTGTCTTTGAAGTGCCCTTGGCACTCGCAGAGCTCACTGTGATTGGACTATCTTTTAACCCAAATTAAAAAACGCTTAATGTTGCAAAGTACGTTTTGCTGTTATTAATGCGTCAGTAATACCTTCAGTTAACAATGCAGTGTTGCTATGTCGTGAGAAATCAGCTCTTTACCGAGATCCTAACCCTAAGCATAACTTCATTGAACTACAAATACGTTTTTTGCGTTCAATGGATAGAATGGCAGAGGGTTATGGGTAATGTAGTTTAAAATGTTTAATAATGAAATGGGGAAAAATGCAATCTTTTTTGAACAAAGGGATATCTAAACATGTTCACTGTGCAAACATCTATGACATATTTAAGAGACAGGCTGAAATTTGGTATTTTACTAAGAGCACTTTTTTAAACACCTTTATACCACCTTTCCATATATGTTTGAAAACCGTGTCAAACATTATTTAGTAAACATAGCACAAGTAGTTGTCCTGCCAATTTTCTGTTTGATACCATAATCAGACTTTGATTTACAGCCATTTGAAATTTTACATTTTTCTGCTCTTCCAGGGGTCTCTGCTGGGCCCCTGGGGATTGAAGGGCTGCAAAACATACAGATCTATTCTCATCATGGACAACAAACTGTGCTGAGTTGCATTTATGTCTGAAAATTTATTTTAGATTGTCTTTTCAATAACTTGCCATTATGTAAGTTGTGGCAAGTCATAGTTAGAATAAGAATGGACCCCAAAAATCACCATTTGGAACGGGCTCCATTTATTTAATTAGATCAAGAACAAGAATACAGTGCTGACAGTAAACAGAGACACCAAATTAAACAACCAATACATATTGTGACACTTCATTGTACTATTACAGTATTACGCCGATGTGTCATTCAGTAAGACAAGGTACAGACAGTGTGTAGTTTATGTGCAAAGTCATACAATTCGTGCATTGCCAAGAATCATAGCATAAAAGACCCTGAATTTGTAAAACTCTTGTCAAAAAAATTGCATCTTTGTCCTACTCAAGTGTTGGACATCAGTAATGTGCATGCTCATCTTCATTATAATATTCATGTTGATCTTTTCCTGGTAAATCATCCTCAGGTATGCATGAAGTGCTTGTAGCAATTTAGTCCATGCAGTCTCTTCTAATGCATCTTTCAGCCTTCCCCTAATGTAAGAGAGTCATTAATATGACCTAATGATAATGTATTAATTAAAACAATCATGGTAATTATATGTATTGTTTACAAAATTAAATGGTGTATGTACCAAACACCATCCTTAATACAGAATATTCACCGTACTTTATTATCCAACACCATGTGCAATACTTTACTGGAGGATGCAGCATAAAAACAGCTAAAGTAGCATGTAAAGACAAATCATATTCAAGAGAAATAAAAAATAGTTATTTAAAACCATATTATATTAATCAGATAATCAGATGAAGCCACCCAAATGAAAGCATGGTGAAATGTCCTGAGCATCATAGAATCACATTCAGTTTCCTTCTCATCATCAGAGCTCTCCTGGTTTTCTTACTCTTGCTTGCTTGTCCATGTCCCCATCATAATCTTCTTCTTCAATGTCATGAACAATTTGCAATTGTTATCCATCACCCTACAGTACAACTGACGAACAAAAGAAATGTGACCAATTCAAATCAAATCACTTTATTGTCACAATACCATGAACACGTACAGGTGGTGAAAGTCTTTTGTGCAAACTGCAGCATGACATTATGGATGACACATATTGAATATATATTCAACATGTAACGAATAAAACGTTACTTGGTTTTTAGTTTCTTTATTTTGAATGATTCCATAGGTATTTAATACAAATGTAGTACCACTAGGAGCAGCGTGAGGGCGCTATTGCCTGGAGGTAACCGGACATATAAGCTCGAAAGCAGTAGAGTAAGTCAGTTCGTTTGGTAGAGGGAAACCTTTTGGTTGAGCTCACGCTACCTGCTTGCCCTTGTAAAGTCCTTTAGTTGAGAACTCTTGAGTTTCTGCTCAGCTGTGAGTATGGTTAACTTCTTTACCTGAGATGTTTGTAATTATATAATCACTCATGTCAGTCTGTTGCTTTTTCTTTAGAAAGGACTTTAAATGCTTGTGTCTGCACCTGTTTGTTCTTCGCACCATTTTCTTGCTTCATGTGTCATTGAGCGACTGCATCTTTAATCACCGCTGTATACGAGAGGTAGCGGCTGCGACGAAAGCCCATGCGACACGCCGAACGCCAAGGACACAGAGGTTTTATAGGATCCATATCATTGCATCGCACTCAAAGTATCTTTGTGACTTTAAACATCGCCTCATCTAGTATCTCTTTTCGTACATCCTCTGTACAGGACCGATAAGCTTTCACTTCATTGACGCAGTTAAAAGACAAAGTACACATAAGTTGATGCATGGTTTATTGTTGGTTTTTGCATCTGTGTGGGTATATATATTTATTTGGGGAAAGAATAAAATAGAATTATACCATTTATTTGTGTTGTGAAGAGTATTTTAAATCAGTGATGTCAAAAATCTGTTGAACCCCTCAGAGTAACAGCTTTAAAGAAACGAGGTGTTACAAACATATGTAGTTAAAGCTATATATATATATTATATATACACACACATACACGTAGAGAACAATATATGGTAAATATTATACTATACAGAGTGCACGAAATGAAAACAATAATAAACACAATAATCACGGTACACATATCTTTGCAGTGCGGTATGGTATGAATTAGTGCAAACAGAATGTCAGGGTGCAGAATAATAGTGAGTCAGAGTCCAGTCAGTGTAAATGATGTAAGTGCAGGGCATAAGAGGTTGGTGGGGTGTGTGTGGTGTTACTGGTACGACTTCAGTTCAGTCTGATTGTCTGTGGAAAGAACTTGTCTCGTTATCTGCTGGTGCTGTCGACGGTGAAAGCAGTCCATGGTTGGGGTGGCTGGAGTCTGATGGTCCTCCGTGCTTTCCTCACACAGCACCTGGTGTAGATGTCCTGGAGGAACAAAATCATTTAGGGTGCTGTAAATCAATAAACAATGTATAATATTATTTATAATTGTTGCACGGGACTTTCCATTGATTCCTGTTGAATGTTGTTGGAGGTATGGGCTAAAAAAAAATCTCTTCACCACTATCTTGCAGTTGTTCAGTTCTGAAGTTTCTTTTATGGGCTGTAACATCTGAGCTGTCGCAGTAGATCTGTTCAGGAATGCAGTCTTCACAGCAGATACCTGATGGGTTCAGGCAGCAGTGCTTCACTTGGTGGCCATTGAATTGATATCTTCATCAACTGGCTTCATCCTCCTTCAAACAAAGAGACAAAACAAGTCCAGAGAAATAGTGTTGGTGAATACAGGTGTCAGTACTCACCATATTCGGTCATTTCCTTCCTAAATTCCAGAGATGATGCACAGCTGATTTGCTCATTCTAGGAGCTATGAAAAAAAAGATGCGTACGTGAAAAGTGATAACTGCTGACTTGAAGAGTCCTTTGAGAGATCAACATCAAATGCTGTACTACATTTAACTGTATTTCTTGAATACATACATACCAATGGAAATGTGCAAATTTTCAGTTCTCTGTTTGGGCACAAGAAGACCATGTTCATTCCCAACAGAACTGGTTTGACTGGCTTGCTGTGATTGATTTTCTTTGTGTTTTTGGTCTTACATTTTGGCTGTAAAACGAGAAAATATCTATTGACCCCATGTTTAATTACTGCTGTTGGATAAAAATAAATGGCAGCATTGCCGAATTCTTCCCCCCCCCCCCACCCCCCCAGCTGCGTGCGCTGAATGACCAGTAGAATTAATCATTTGATAGAAGGTTTTTAATCAATGGAATTTAACTCCTTTATCTCATAAATTATGCTTCATTATTTATACAACATAACGTTAATATAACAACTTATAGGCTATATGCACAAAACGTCCCGATGCATGAACGTGTCTGCACGGCTCTGAACTCCTTTTGTGGACGCGTTCTTGACGCAACAACGTGCAGAAACACGGGAACTAAACTAAAAACCGCGTTTTATTATAATAGTGTTCTCATTATAATGTTATGTGTATATGACAGTCCCAGCCATATGACTATTCTGCATAGTTGTTTGCACTGTTCGCGCTGCGAACTGAAGAGATAATCACTGTGCAATAGTGCGCTTTACTGCAGCGACTGAACCAAATGCATCTTATACTAGATTAAATAATATATACACGATATAGATAAACCGGCTGAAATGTTTCGAAATAAAAAAAAAAAAATCCAGTCTTTCACTCTGCATCAGTTTGAAATGAAGTTTTAAATCCTTGCCGCCAAGTTGCTCCTCTGTTGGTCACGGATCATGGAAAGTGAAACTTAAATCTATAATGGGGTGGTTGGATTTATTCACGCACGTTAAAATATTTATTTAAAGCTTTTTTTTTCCCCTTTTCAGATTCTTATTTACAGCATTATCATAATATGCTGCATATTAACTTATTGGGAGAAAACCGGTAGTTCTATGTGAAATCAGACATTGAGCACCCCCGTATAGCCAAAATGGTACGATCATAACACCCCACGAATATTCGACTGTGAGATTGGGAGTCGAATCAGGCTCCTCAAATCGAAGCATCGAATAGTCGACTATTCGGGGTCACCCCTACCCGCTCAAAGGAACTGTGTGAGGTGTGTGTACCTGGTGCAGTAACACTTTGAGCGAGCTGAGGTTTTCCACGGAGAGACAGAAGGCGTCTTCATCGTCACACACAGCGTCTTTCTCAAAGGAGGTGTCAGGATGCTGTTCCAGATCCTCCATCAACGCTGTGATCCGACGCTTCAGTTCCACAGACTCCGCAAGACGGCGCTCCTGTAAACACACACTTCCTGTGAACATACTGATATACTTTCATATTCAGAGACGCAAACTAGCTTACTATTCACTTGAGAACGCAGGACATCTATCACAATTCTGGAATAATTAGGATTGTCTCACGCTCAGAAAGGCTGCATTTATTTGATCAAAACTACAGTAAAGATGGTAAAATATTATTACAATTTAAAAAGAACTGTTTTATATTTTAATATATTGTAAACTGTAATTTATTTCTGTGATGCGCAGCTGTATTTTCAGCATCATTACTCCAGTCTTCAGTGTCACGTGATCTTCAGAAATCATTCTAATAATCTGATTTGCTGCTCAATTATTGGTGCGCAGTTATAATTAACAGTTCTTCTCATCAACAGTATTTATTGTAAACTGATTTTTTTTATAGAAAGCTCACTAAAAAGCATTTATTTGAAATTATTTGTAACCTCATAAATATCTTTTGTCTGTCACTTTTGATGAATGTGCATCCTTGCTGAATTAAAGTATTTCTTCCTTTGATTATTTTTTTTTCATCTTAATTTATCCAAACATTTGAATTGTAATGAATCAAGTTTTCTACAAACATTAAGTAGCACAACAGTTTTCAACATTGATAATAATCAGAAATGTTTCTTGAGCAGAAAATCAGTATATTAGAATGATTTCTGAAGATCACGTGACACTGGACTTGAGTATTAACAATTACAACAGAAAACAGCTATTTTAAATTGAAATGATATTTTATATTACACACATACATATGTGACCCTGGACCACAAAACCAGTCTTAAGTGTAATTTTTTTTCGAAATTGAGATTTATACTTCTTCTGAAAGCTGAATAAATAATCTTTCCATTGATGTATGGTTTGTTAGGATCAGACAATATTTATCTGAGATACAACTATTTGAAAATCTGGAATCTGAGGGAGCAAAAAAATCTAAATATTGAGAAAATCACCTTTAAAGTTGTTCAAATGAAGTTCTTAGCAATGCATATTACTAATCAAAAATGAAGTTTTGATATATTTACGGTAATAAATTTACTAAATATCTTCATGGAACATGATCTTTACTTAATATCCTAATGATTTTTGGTATAAAAGAAAAATGGATAATTTTGACCCATACAATGTATTGTTGGCTACTGCTACAAATATACCCCAGCGACTTAAGACTGGTTTTCTGCTCCAGGCTCACATATACATACTGTGACGGATCGACGGCCCTCCCCCTCATCATCATCACCACCCCGTCCCTTATTCGCCGCCCTTCACCAGGCTCCCGACTGGAGTGGGTGGATGAGAGGAGGGGCGTGGGACCAACGTGGGCTGGCGGCGTGTGATGAGGCACAGCTGGACTGAATTAAGCCTCATCACCGCCGCCGTTAAATGCCGAGCGCGCCTCTCCTCGGGAGACCGGTCTCTTCCCCCGTGCATGCACGCTGGTGTCCTCGTGGGTCCAGGAAGGGTGCGTCGAGGGACAGCGCGCCGCCGAGGATGTGAGTCGCGGAACCTCCAGGGTCATCGTGCAAGCCGCACCCGTATAACGGCCGTCGGGCCAGGATGCCGGGCCGTCCATCCCGCCAATGGGCCAGTAAGTGGCACAGGAAGAGCCGCCGCTCCAGAGAAGCCGCCGCCCCTCGTGCCCCGGACCGCGGGAGCGTATATATATATATATATATATATACACACACAGTGACAATAATATAACTTGATTACTGAATTAACAGACAGTGTGCAGGTGTGTTAGTGTGTGTTTTACCCTCTCCTGGTTGCGGGTGTTGATGTGTTCCCTGTAGTTCTGCAGCTGCTGGTGTGACGGCACGTGTTCAGGATGGATGGGGAAGAGGTCATCACGCAGGATGTCACACAGATCTTGATCCTGCTGAATCAGAGACTTCAGCTCACTCTGACGAGCACTTTTCTCTTTCAGCATCATCTTGACCTGTGTACGGAGATCCTTCTCCAGCTGCAGCATCGTAAGACCAGCCTCCTCCTGCCAAACACACAAAATCTCCAATCTGATTGGCCGGCTTGACAAAACATCCAGAAGTAAGAGGGCACAGGTTGTTATGCCATTATCCAAAAATCTTGTATCAGAGCGACTCACCTGATACTCCTGCACCTGGAGCTCACTACACAGGCTGGTCACCTCCTTCCTGCACACTTTGATACTGCTCAGCAAGCGCTTCTTCAAGCTTACCTCCTCTCCGATCATCATATCGAGCAGATTCTGCGATCACAAAGATTTCACAGTGAATCGTTGTCGCCGTTCTCCAGTCAATGAGAACCGCAGATGACCTGAACTGACTTTGATGTGCGTGTAAACGGCGTCCGTTTGCTGCAGCCTCTGGTCTCCTGGGATCCCGATCTCCTCCCAGATGTCCTTCAGCTCACCGAGAGCGTGGTTCAAACATGCTACAGACTGTGCAGCATGGATTTCACTGAAACCACACACATCCAGATTTAATAAACACATGCTGGTGCTCTGTTGTCAGACTGTGTTACAAATGAAACATAGTAAAACAAGCTAATTCAATACTTTTCTTATAAATTAATAATCCAATAAACAGCATTATTGACAAATATACTTAAAATATACATTACAAATATATCAGCAAAACTGGAAAATGGTTTGTTAAAAATGGCTGTTTATATCAGTACTTAACTTAAGTCAAGTCACCTTTATTTAAATAACGCTTTTAACAATACAGATTGTGTCAAAGCACTTAACAGTATCAAATTGGAGGATAGTGTCAGTAATGTATAATGATAAGATTAAACACTCAATTTTCAGTTAAAGGCATTTCATTATTGAATTCAGAGATGTCATTGTCTAGCTCAGTTTAGTTTAAATAGTATCTGAAATTAAGTGCGAATGCTAAATTTAAAAAAAATCACGAAAACATCGACCATTTTTAATCTAAACACTATATTTTCACTACATGAAGTTATGTGCTAATCTACACACATACACAAATATACACTTTAAACTCTCTCATTCTCTTACCTCTTCCTCATCCTCTCCTTCCGCCGCAGATCTCCGATCTTCCGATGAGATTTAAGTGCCATTTTAACACTTACTTTATTGAATGCTTTATCTGAAAAACTTCAAACGCCTCTGCGCTCTTCTTGAACTTTTATTGGCGGTTGACATCTGGTCTCTGATTGGCCGAGACGACGCGGGATTAAATTCCCGAATAAAACGCTTTAGGGTCGTAATGCGCCCGTTTGGAGCAAAGTGTGGATGTGCTGTTCTTGCCACTACACTCAGTTTTGTTTATATTTTGCTTAGCCTATAATTTTAACCCTCTGGGGTCCGAGGTCATTTTGGGGCCCTTGAGATGTTTTGACATGCCCTGATATTTGTGCTTTTTTCAGCTACTTAAAACATACTATTGACCAACATGTAATTTTTTTTTGTATTCAGCACAAACTGTGCTACAATAATATGTGACCAAGATGGATGTACATGTTTTTTGTATTTTTTAGAAAAAAAATATTATGCATGGTTAGTACGTTTTGGGAAAAAAAATGAAGCTGAAATAAGGCCTTAAAACCCACACTAAATAGTCCTGAATAAGACTTTTGAGTAATCAGTCTTGTAGGCTAGAATATTTACTTCAAAATTATGTGAAAATCATTCTGCTTACTCATTCACAGAAAACAATATATTGATTTAAAATTTTCAAGACATGTTTTGTGATCGAGGTGTCTATATGCGAGGGAGAGAGGCAGGTAAGAGAGAATGTGAGGACATTGAAAAAAAAGGGTTTTTTAAATTATTTGTGTTTTATTTACAACACAGTATAATCAAAACATACATAATGAAGGTCAAAGACACATTATTGTGCACACTGATCTAACCACAGAGATGTGAACTGACAACAGATTCTGTTCAAGTGAAACAAGTAAATCATACCTGATATTTATGTGTTTTATTTTAAGTGTTTCTACTTCTTTCCATGGATTCAAGAAGAAAAAAACATAATCAGTAGAAAAGGAGCTTGTTTTAACATAGAATATCAGTGTAGCTGAACATCTGATGTTGGTGCAGCGCTCTCAGAGGAAAACAGTTTGAAGAGACATCAGGATTCATCTGGTGCTGGTATCTGATTCAATAAAATACAAACAAAAAACATTTGTGAGCATGTTAATATCAGGAACATCTGTATATATATATATATATATATATATATATGTTTTGTAGCCATCGACTCACACATGCTTTGTACTATCATAAAAAAGAGAAAGAAATCTTATATCTGAGGAACTAATTATTATTGTTTAGCACGTTATTAAAATCTATTTCTGAACAGAGTAGGCTATTAATAATAAACATGTACTAAACATACTTAGACTCATAGCATTCATCATGTTACAGTGTACACTCATATTACTTTTATTGTTTTATATAGAGCATGAAAACATCATCGCGCCGTAAGAAATTTAAATACAATGAATTGCCCCTCATATTAAAAATGTTTTACACGATTTCAAACATTGTAGTCAGGAATTATAGTTTGGGAAAAACCCAACTATGATTTTGTAGTCATATAGTCTAGTATGTATGATTTTATAGTAGCCTATGACATGATTCTGAAGCCACAGACTCAAGCATGCTTTGTACAATAAAAGGATGTACTTTGTACTATAAAAAATATTTTATATCTGAGAAACTAATTATTATTGTTTAGCACGCTATTAAAATATATTTGCGAACAGAGTATTAATAATAAACATGGTCTAAACATTCTTAGACGCGTAGCATTCATCATGTTGTCGTTTGGGAAAAACCCAACTAACTGTTTAAATCTGTTCAAGTTTATGACACAATAACACGGTAACTAATGCAAAAAAGAAACATAACTTACTCATCAGATCGATCTCCTCTTCTGGATGAAATCGTGTTCTTCTTTCGAGGGAAATCCTTTCTTTACTCAGCGTGAACAGTAACAGTAGCCGCGATGAGGACCTCCGCTCTTTGTTTGTTTTGGGCGTTTACACGCGCTCACGCACCACGTGGCTATTTACATATGAACGGCGGAGTGGGCGTGAACTCATTAGAGATAATGAGTCAGACGGGAAAGATTGAACATCGTGTTGGTTTCATACGGATTACTTCATCACAGAATGTTTGTTTTCGACACTTCAGGCTTTCTATAGATATAACTCCCATGTCTCTGTGTTGAGTATTCGCTGAGTTACAGTTCATTTTAGTGACGCGTTTCTCAAAACAGTTTGCGGAGACGGAGAAGACAGAGAGCACACCCTGTTTATTTTCTTATTTCTCCAAAAGCACAAAGTTGTGTTGTTATTGTGTGTACTCAAAAAAAAAAGTAGACACTTAACAGTCATATTTATTTATTTATTTTTCTCTGCGACACTTTTCCTAACGTTACTGTGTTAACAAAATGTTAAACGAATTTAGTATTTTGACAAGAGTAATAAAATAGCTAATAGGTTATTTTTGTATAACCTACATTTTTTTTTCTCTGCAACTCTTTTTTCTATTGTGTTGTAAATGTTAAACGAATTGTATCCTGACAAGACGGATAAAAATAAGAAATATAATTTTTATACAACGTTTATTTTCTCTGTGACTTTTTTTTCCTACTGTGTTTGCAGCAAAATGTTAAACGAATTTTGTGTCTTAAGAGCACTGTCAATAAATTCAACTCTTACAAGACGAATAAAATAACAAATACAATTTTGTGCAGACAACACTATTATTTGTTAGCTTATCTCTCTTTCTTTTAGTAGTGGAAATTGTTTAGTTCTGGAAACGAGATCTAAATTTAGCGGGAACGGTCGGGGCGGGAAGAAATGATTTTAAGCGGCCAGCGGGTGAACAAAGAGTTAATATCGCGGGAACAGTCCCGGTCAGACCTCTAGCTCCAAACCTGATCAAACACAACTGAAATAACTAATTAGATCAGAGCACTTGATAATTACAGACAGGCGTTTGAAGTTTTTCAGATAAAGCATTCAATAAAGTAAGTGTTAAAATCGCACTTAAATCTCATCGGAAGATCGGAGATCTGCGGCGGAAGGAGAGGATGAGGAAGAGGTAGAGTAAGAGAGAGTTTAAAGTGTATATTTGTGTTTGTGTGTAGATTAGCACATGTATCGTTAACTTCATGTAGTGAAAATAGTGTTTAGGTTAAACATGGTCGACGTTTTCGTGATTTGTTTTTAATTTAACATTAGCACTTAATTTCTAGCGATTATCGTCGATTTGATTGCACAGATACTATTTAAACTAAACTGAGCTAGACAATGACATCTCTGAATTCAATAATGAAATGCCTTTAACTGAAAATTGAGTGTTTAATCTTATTATACATTACTGACACTCTATCCTCCAATTTGATACTGTTAAGTGCTTTGACACAATCTGTATTGTTAAAAGCGCTATTTAAATAAAGGTGACTTGACTTAAGTACTGATATAAACAGACATTTTTAACAAACCATTTTCCAGTTTTGCTGATATATTTGTAATGCATATTTTGCTGATATATTTAGTAATGCTGTTTATTGGATTATTAATTGGGTCTTTCTACAGAAACGTCCACTTTTGGTATGGCAAAATGTCTTAATTTTTATTTATTTTTTTACATTTAAATTTAGACCATATTATTAGATTACCTTTTGACTTTATGAATACATATAAATGACAGCTTAAATATTTTTTAGCTTTTTTGTGCAATTATTTCAAGACCATGTGTATCATTCTTTGTCACTGGTGTTACCTTCTTTAGCAATATTAAAAGTTTTTATGAAATATTATTTCTAAAAAAAAAAAAAAAATTCAGCATGTAGTCCGAGTTACAGAAAAATAATGAAAATGCAAGAAATAAGGAGATTGTTTTATTTATTTAATGTGACAGACAAAAACAGTACAGTAACACCAGTGACATACATTAGACCTGATATACTGATCGTCACTGGTGTTATCCATAAGGAAGGTAACACCTGTGACCATTTTCATGAAAAATGCATTTTACAAAATGTCTGCTGCAAGGTATCAAGCCACATGTTGTCAATCATGGTATACTCACTAAATTAAGTAGTTTAATCGATTTGTATTGTTTTTTTTGTTTTTTTTACATTTCCCTAACAATAAATAGGTCACACCAGTGACCTCAACTAAAAGCTTCATATGAAATGATGAGATAAATGAGAAAAATTATCATAACTGAAAAGAAACAGTGGACTTAACATGGGCCTTTTTTCATAGATGTTTAGAAAATAGGAAGGAGGAAGTCAAGTGATGTCATCAGTGTGTTTTTTTTTTTTTTTTTTCAAAATAAAAGACTTTTGTTAAGCGGTAACACCAGTGACACAACTCCAGGGGACCACTATTTTCATTATACATTTTATAATATTTATTTGGCATTTTGTTTTATTATGCCATTTATATCACCGTTTACACGCACATCAAAGTCAGTTCAGGTCATCTGCGGTTCTCATTGACTGGAGAACGGCGACACCGATTCACTGTGAAATCTTTGTGATCGCAGAATGTGCTCGATATGATGATCGGAGAGGAGGTAAGCTTGAAGAAGCGCTTGCTGAGCAGTATCAAAGTGTGCAGGAAGGAGGTGACCAGCCTGTGTAGTGAGCTCCAGGTGCAGGAGTATCAGGTGAGTCGCTCTGATACAAGATTTTTGGATAATGGCATAACAACCTGTGCCCTCTTACTTCTGGATGTTTTGTCAAGCCGGCCAATCAGATTGGAGATTTTGTGTGTTTGGCAGGAGGAGGCTGGTCTTACGATGCTGCAGCTGGAGAAGGATCTCCGTACACAGGTCAAGATGATGCTGAAAGAGAAAAGCGCTCGTCAGAGTGAGCTGAAGTCTCTGATTCAGCAGGATCAAGATCTGTGTGACATCCTGCGTGATGACCTCTTCCCCATCCATCCTGAACACGTGCTGTCACACCAGCAGCTGCAGAACTACAGGGAACACATCAACACCCGCAACCAGGAGAGGGTAAAACACACACTAACACACTTGATTACTGAATTAACAGACAGTGTGCAAGTTATATTATTGTCACTGTGTGCATAGGCGTAAATCCCGGGGGGGACGGGGGAGACAGGACCCCCCCTATCTGAGGGTTGTCCCCCCTAAAAATATCATTACAAGCAACTCTGTGTAATGAAAATAATATAATGGACATATACTTAAAATAACTGTGTGAGTAGTAAAACTAAATAAAAGCAAAAAAAAAAAAAAACGGTTTAACTTCAGAAATGTTTTGATTCCCCTCTCCCTTTCCTCTCAGTGGTTTGGTCCACGGCCTGCTTTCCTCTTTTACCGATAAACACACACGAGTCCGGTCACTCCGGTGGGAGAGAGCAAGTTCCTCAGTAACAGTTGTGTAAGTAACTTAGGCTGTCAAGGCTATTTTATTCTCTAAACTGATGATTCTTTCTCTTTAATACAGGTGATGCTGGATCATTAATAAATTAGTCATGACAAAAAAATTATGATATCCGATGTTTTTTCTATGAGCAATTAAAAGGTTAACAAGCTTAATGCCGTAGCTTGTCACCCACTACAACTAACACGGTGATAAGCCTGTGTGTGAACTGATATTTGGCTAATATTGTAGACCTACCTATGTGTTGGGTTTTGCTCAATATGATGTTAAGTGGCAGATCAGTGTGCTTAATGCGGTTGAATATCTAAAGAGACGTACTCGGTTTGAGATGCAAAATAATAATTATAATTATACCCATATATGAACCATATGAACCGAACTCATATTTAAACACAGTCCATGCTATGTGCATGCTGTGTACACATAGGCTATATATCCTTACAAGTACAATTTTGGCTGTATTATTTGTGTCCCCTTCAAAAATTGCTCTTGAGAAATTTTATGGTTATTGTCCCCCCCTACTGTTAGATGAAATTTACGCCCCTGACTGTGTGTATATATATATGTGTGTGTGTGAGAGTGTATATGTATATGTGAGCCTGGAGCACAAAACCAGTCTTAAGTCGCTGGGGTATATTTGTAGCAATAGCCAACAATACATTGTATGAGTCAAAATTATCCATTTTTCTTTTATACCAAAAATCATTAGGATATTAAGTAAAGATCATGTTCCATGAAGATATTTTGTAAATTTCTTACAGTAAATATATCAAAACTTCATTTTTGATTAGTAATATGCATTGCTAAGAACTTCATTTGAACAACTTTAAAGGTGATTTTTCTCAATATTTAGATTTTTTTGCTCCCTCAGATTCCAGATTTTCAAATAGTTGTATCTCAGCCAAATATTGTCTGATCCTAACAAACCATACATCAATGGAAAGATTATTTATTCAGCTTTCAGAAGAAGTATAAATCTCAATTTCGAAAAATTTACACTTAAGACTGGTTTTGTGGTCCAGGGTCACATATGTATGTGTGTAATATAAAATATCATTTCAATTTAAAATAGCTGTTTTCTGTTGTAATTATGTCAATACTCATGTCCAGTGTCACATGATCTTCAGAAATCATTCTAATATACTGATTTTCTGCTCAAGAAATATTTCTGATTATTCCCAATGTTGAAAACCTTTGTGCTACTTAATGTTTGTAGAAAACTTGATTCATTACAATTCAAATGTTTGGATAAATTAAGATGAAAAAAAATAATCAAAGGAAGAAATACTTTAATTCAGCAAGGATGCACATTCATCAAAAGTGACAGATGATAGATATTTATGATGTTACAAAGAATTTCAAATAAATGCTGTTTATTGAGCTTTCTATAAAAAAAAAAATCAGTTTAGAATAAAAACGGTTGATGAGAAGAACTGTTAATTATAACTGAGCACCAATAATTGAGCAGTAAATCAGATTATTAGAATGATTTTTGAAGGGTCACGTGACACTGAAGACTGGAGTAATGATGCTGAAAATACAGCTGCGCATCACAGAAAAATTAAATTACAGTTTACAATATATTAAAATATAAAACAGTTCTTTTTAAATTGTAATAATATTTTACCATCTTTACTGTAGTTTTGATCAAATAAATGCAGCCTTTCTGAGCGTGAGACAATCCTAATTATTCCAGAATTGTGATGGATGTCCTGCGTTCTCAAGTGAATAGTAAGCTAGTTTGCGTCTCTGAATATGAAAGTATATCAGTATGTTCACAGGAAGTGTGTGTTTACAGGAGCGCCGTCTTGCGGAGTCTGTGGAACTGAAGCGTCGGATCACAGCGTTGATGGAGGATCTGGAACAGCATCCTGACACTGTCAGGGTTCTGTCACTTCGGTCTAGTTTTTTCGTAGTTTTGTGACAGAGCTCTGACGCTCCCTTCTTGTCTTGTTTTCTGGGGAGCGCGCGGCTTCGAGTGTTCTCGGGCTGCGCGCTCTCTTGTCTTCGTGCTCTGTTTCATGTTGGGGCGTGGTGTTCGGATCCCGGCACGCTGGCCTTCTCAGGCTCTGTTCTGGTTTTCGTGTCGGGATTCGGACACTCACGTTCCAGGTCTGTCTTGCTGTGGGAGCGTGCGGTCTCGAGTTCGCTCGGGCCGCGCGCTCCTTTGTCCATGTGTTGTGTTTTGTTCGGCACACGGTTCGGGTTCGACCGCGTGCTTTCTCGTATTGTCTTGTTCTGTGTTGCACGCAGCTTGTGTTTTTTTCACTGGCTGCGTGCTTTCATGTTGTCATGTCTTGTGTGAACACGCGGCTTATGAGTATTCTCATTAGCTGCGTGTTCGTGTCCTGTTTAGCACATGGCTGATGATTGTTATTGCTGGCCATGTGCTTGTGTTTTTGTTTTGTGTGAGCACATGGCTTTTGTCCTAGTTTTCTGTCTGCCATGTGCTCTCATGTCAATTTGTCTTGACCCCACCCACCTTGTTTCCTGATTATTGGTTAATTTGCCCCACCTGTGTTTTCCCTCGTCACCCTCCTCATTTGCTCCCCTTATAATCTCCTTGTGTTTGCAGTCCCGTGCGAGTTCGTTAGTTTATCTAAATGTGAATGTGACTGTCTGCCTCGTGTCCTGCCTTGCCAGTTTGTTTTCCCCTACGGGGTAGTTTTTTTTTTGTTTGTTTTTTTTGTTAATAAAGCCCTTTACTCCAGCATTTGAGTCCTCGCTCGCTTCCCTTCACCCCACCCTGACAGAACGAACTCGCCAACATGAGGACTCAGCGGAGGAAGGGCTTGCGCCGGCCGCCACCCTCCACTCTCTCCAGCCCCCTCTACCAACGCATCCTCCAATTTAAGGCCCTGAGCTCCCTCCGTCAGTGGGGGATGGACGTCAAGACGTTTGCCCTGGAGTTCAGCGACACAGCAGAGGGGTTGGGGTTTAATGATGCCGCCCTCAAGGACCTCTTCAACAGTGCCCTGGATGACCCCCTCAACTGGTGGAGGATGAGGGGGCTGGACCATCTGACATTTGAGGGATTCGTGGAGTTTCTGGCACGTCCTCCAGCTAGGGAGGCTGGGGTGCCTCAGGTGGCGGTTGGCGAAGCTGCAGTGCACCCAGAGGCGGCCAACGGGGCTGCAGCGTCCCGCTCTCAGAAGCGGAGGAGGAGGAGAAAGAAGGCTGCTTCCACCCTTCTAGGCCTGGAGGCTGTTCCAGAGCCCTCTGCTGGCCAGGAGGCCATCCCGGCTCCGTCCAAGCTCCTTGCCCTGCCCTCCTTTGAGAAAGACGCTGTGTGTGACGAAGACACTTTCTGTCTCTCCGTGGAAAACCTCAGCTCGCTCAAAGTGTTACTGCACCAGGTACACACACCTCACACAGTTCCTTTGAGCAGTTCCTCTTTATTTCTGGGTGTAACCCAAACGCTGTCCGCTAAAATGAGAAACAAAGCAGGCGATTCTTGGCTGCCGTAAGCCATTAAATGGAAATGATGAACCCTTTCAAAGTATGATTTATTTACTTGCATATTTATTAAGCAAGGATGCATTCAACTGATTAAAAGTAACAAAGCCATTTTTAATGTTACAAAAAACTAATTCAAATAAATGCTGTTGTTTTTGTTCAGTCCTAAAATAATTAGTGCTGTCAAAAGATTAATCACATCCAAAATAAAAGTTTTTGTTCATACAATATATATGTGTGTGTACCCTGTATATTTATTATGTACATGTAGAGACACGCACGTACAGAATATATTTTGGAAATATTTAAATGCATTTACATGTTTATATTTAAATATAAAAAATTTCTTAAATGTATGCATGTGTGTGTTTACATGTACATAATATACACAGTACATGCACATTGTGTAAACTAAAACTTTTATTTTGGAAGCGATTAATCGTTTGACAGCACTAAAAATAATGCATCATGATTTCGCAATTGTTTTAAAAATTGATAAGAAGAAGAAATGTTGCTTTAGCATCAGATCAGTATATTATAATGATTTCTGAAGGATCATGTGACACTGAAGACTGGAGTAATGATGCTGAAAACTGTATCATTATACCAACAATCATTTTGGATGTCAGGGTTTTGTTTTTCTGTAGGTGAAATGGTTAATGTTGTATTTCAGCTGGAGAGCCGTGAAGCTGAAAGTGAAGCTCTGTATGTGTCCGTCCGTGGTCGTATTGAGGAGCTGTGGGAGATGTTGCAGGTTCCTGAGGAAGAAAGAGAGCGTCTCATGCAAAACACCCACACCAGCACGAAGAGCAGACTGAACGCAGTAAGAACACTAAACCAGGTCAGCTTGAGCTTCTGCTGGAGTTATACACCGTCCCTCATGAAGTCACTCAAATGAGTGTCACAGATGTTTTAAAACGTGAGACCGATTTAAAGTTTGAATATAAGTGAAACGGATGACGCGAGTTCACTTCGCGCTGTTGTTAAAGATGCAGCAGAATTCAGTCAGTGACACTTCTGACAGCAAAATGAAAATATTTCCATGACTTTCTAACATTTACTGACGGAGAATACACCTGTGAAATGTGAGCATGTATGCATCAGGGAAAACCGCACATCTCAAACACATTAAACAGAGCGAGTAGCGTCTCTGTCAGCGGCACACGCAGTCTTTCTGTCAGAGCATCTGATGAGCCGAGCCACGTAAACTACGCCAAACTAGAAACTATGCTAGCCTATGTCTTACCAGTTTTTAAAGGCCTTAATATGAAGCTTGTCACATGTTTAGAACAAATTGGATTATGCACTTTCTCCGCAGAAGCTCAGTCGGTATTTTCAGATGCACTCATATTAAAACTACTGTATATCGATATGAACGGTAATGCCTCATATCGCTTATAAAGAAAATATCGATATTATCGTACAAACTCGATATACTGCCCAGCCCTAGTTAGCGGTTCTAAATAAAAATAAGCAGTAACAGCACATGCCATCGTGAAAATAGGGGGAAATATTAACAGTCCCTTGACGTGATTGGTTATTGGACTTTGTGACGTAGCAAAAAAAGTGCTGTTTCTGTGAAAAGTGCTGTTTTAAGGAGAAAATACTCGGCCATGGTGTTGATTGATGGATTGGCACATGGTTTGTCTAAAAACACCACAGACAAATAACCAACATAAAGTTTAAAAACGAACATATTAAGCGATCATAAAACCAGAGAGAAAGGCTGCATGGCTGTAGTCTGTGAGAGGGTCGGTGGCGTTCCTATCGGTCAGCGTCCTGACCAGCTTAGCTTTCCATAAGTTGACCGAGTGACTGAGGTTGATCTATGTTACATTTGCTTTATGGAACCACATCATTTGACAATGAGTCAGATTAATAATAATACGCCTGGCTTATTTGGTAAAATTGTTTTATGAAACAAACATCTATTATTATTATACATCCATTTATTATTTATGAAATAAAAGCGATCATATTTTTTCTATTGTATTGGATCGAGTTGCATTGTGTCGAATGAATCGGATCGTGGTGAATCATATCGTATCAGAACTAATCCAGCTGTGAGATCTTGAGAAGTGTGCGCGTGTATCCTGAATGATCGCGTGACTTTCGGTGCAAATTGAATGCTTTAAACATTAAACTCGTGATTTCAAATTATGCTGCGCTTTATGCATTTGCACATGTCATTTTCACTGTATGCTGCATGTAAAATGAGTGTTACCTTGGCTTTATTTAAAAAAATATGATTTTTTTAAAAATATGAAAAATATGAGTGCTCTGCTGGTTACAGTGTTCACTTACTTTTTAATAACGTTTTTATAAAATATTTATTTGTGAAAAATACTTTGTCATTTAAAGTATAAGTGTTTATTTTACAAATTTATTTTTTAATCCATTTTCAAATTTCTTAAATATTAATTCAAATAAATACAATGATATTGGCTGCTTTCCAAGATATTGGCCGACCACTAGTTAAGAAGCAAGTGGTGCAATATGATTTGTGGTGCAAACCAGTGTTTTTAAGAAAGTGTCTGGTGCATATAGAGAGGAAAGAGTGTTGAACAGTGAAGTTTCTCTTCTAGCTGATTCTCATGACTCTGTGTTAAATCATCTCAGATGAACTTAGGACCACACTATTGAGTTTTTTTTTTTTCTTCTTCTTGTGTGGGTCACATGCACATAAAAGCAGATGTGATTTAATTCATATATTTTTGTTCTACAGATTTGAAGGCCATCTGTTTGGGACAATGCCACGCTGGAAATGGGGAATTGCCACGAGAATTATTGGAAAATTGCCACGTTTTTAATGTTTGGATGGGGAAGCTGCCACACCAGTGTTTTTATTTTTTATTTATTTTTATTTTTTAATTCATTCTATGTGTTAAGCATCACGTGTGTCCAGATTTGATGTTTTCAGTTCAGGTTTATCAGTTGTGTTTTATTTTGTTATTGCTCGTGATCATAGTCTTGTCATGTGATGTTTTTCTGCTTGTTTCTCATTGGTTCCGTGTTATCTTTTTATTCTGTGTAATTTAAACCAGACTTATCATCATTTATAGTTACTTTTATTTAAAATCTCCTGTTTATGTCTATAAACTGCACATGATTTATTTCTCATCTGCTTTGCTGAATAAAGTGCTCAGATGGAGTTGTTCAGTTCTGGATTGTTTTTACAGACACTGCTGTTGAAATCAAGAGCGATTATTTCCTCCTTTTAATCTGTTTTGGGCAGAAATGAACGTTTGATTCTAGATTTACAGTCAATGCGACCCTGATGTTTTCTTACAATATTATATCCCACATTAATATTTCATGTCGTTCCAAACCTGTATGACTTTCTTTCGTCTGCAGAAAACAAAAGAATGAAGTTTGAAGAATGTTTTGTTGTCTGTCGTTGTATGAGAGCTGCTGTGGTGTCTCTATCATCTAATGCAGAAGTCTCTGATCTGCTCGATCACTAATGTGACGCTGCAGCGCTGTGTCTGTTTCTCAGGTTTGTGAAGCTTGACGTGTTTAAGAGCAGCTCATCTGTGTTTCAGAAGAAACTCCTACAGCTTTAGAAGGACATGAAGGTGAGTAAATGATGAGTGTTTTCATCTCTGAGTGTAATATAGATGCTCAGCCTGCAGTGTTTGAGTCTCAGCAGCAGATGGCAGTGTTTGTCTTTCACTCAGATATCATTCAGTTCATTCCTCAGCTGCTGGATTTCAGCTGTGTTTTAGTTGTTTTCTGAGGTTTTACATTTTGAAAGGTGTCAGATAAGATACAAGCATCTGAGTTCAGCTCCGCAGACAGACCGCTGAGGAGGTTATTTCATGTGTTTGTGTTCAGCATCACTGACTGCTGCAGTTCGTTTATCAACACATCTTTGTCTTTGAAATGAAACCGCTAATTAATAATGAGGATGATTTCATGATCCGCTTCACTGATGAGGGTTACTCTAGTGTTGACTAACACAGATCTCATGAATAATGTAAAGGCTTCTTCAGCAGCAGCGACCTCTGGAGGGTGTGATGACGTCACATGACCTCAGGACGCGGCCGATGACGTCATCGAGAGTCTGGAGGTCAGTGTGTGAACTTCAAGCTAGAATTGTCCAAAACAGTGTTTAATGCTTTTTTTGTGCCAGTTTCTACGTGAGGCTGAGTTTAAAGTTAAGGACACATTCATTGTCTCCAGTCGGAGAATCTGTCATTTTAATGTGTGTAATTTTCTCATGCAACTCTTTCACTTGAGAACATTTCCTCTTTATAATCTATAATGGCATTCCATGCTGTTTTGACTTACTGGCATACATTATGACACTGCATTAAAAACTATTTAGTTTTTCCATCCTCTCTCTGACCCTTAGGCTTGAAAAATACTCAAGTACATGAATCAGATGTTTATACTTAGAATAATGTTCACTGATAAATCCTTCACAAGAACCGCAGAAACCTGAATGTTTGATCTTGCAATGAAAATAGTGATTGGTTCTGTTATGGCTAAATAAATATATGAAGTTCAATGATCGCATAATGAAATGGATAATTAAAACAAATAATGACGTGTGAGTAAAAAAGATTAATTAATAAATAATGTGTAATTTTATTAAATTAAGTTTTAAATTATGAAATTACCAAGTAAAATCATTTCATAAATAATAACTTGCATTAATAAGAAAAATATATTATTGAAAAATTAAATTTAGAAATTTAATATAAAATAAGATATGTAACACATTATATAAATGAAGTGAGTAAATGCATTTAATAAAGTAAAATATATTAATAAAAATAAAAATGAATCAATGTAATAAGTAAAATAATGAAGTAAATTAATTTGTTAAAAATAAGTAATGAAGTGAATAAATAAATAGAATTAATAAACAACTAAGTAATAATGTATGAAATCACTAAGTAAAGTCAATCCATGAATAATAACTTGCATAAATAAGCAAAATATATATATAAAAAAATGAATAGTTAATATAAAGTAAATAATGTAACAATAAATGTGACAAATTATAAAATGAAGTGAATAAATGCATTTAATAAATTAAGTAAAATAAATTAATAAAACTAAAAACAGGAAAATTAATAAATTTAATAAGTAAAATAAATTATAAAGTGAAGTGAATAAATGCATTTAATAAAAATTAAATTTAATAAATAATGAAGTGAATAAATTGATAAATATAAATTTAATAAAAAAGTAAATGAAATAGAATAAAAATAAGTGAATGAATAATTCTAATGAAACTTTAATAATAATAATTAATAACCAAGCCAAGGTTTGCCTCCACGCTTGTATTAGAGGCGTGTTTGAGAGTTTGTAGGATCACGAGCGTCTTGTGTTTCTGTCTTTCTCTCGCAGAGACTCGAGATCTCGTGTTTTGACAGTCGTTAAACTGAAGCCGTCATGAATAATTAATCGTACATGTTTCAGCGGGAAACACGCAGCAGCTCCTGGAGGATTCACACACGCTCGTCTTAAATTCCTGCTAATAAAAGTGCAGCTTCTGCTGATGGTTTTATTGGGTCGTAACGGGCTCGATTAGCCCCTCGTTTATGTGCCGTCCAGCAGTTTTATCAGCGCAGATCTGAAGAATTAGCAATATTAGATCTGCTTCGGCTCTTAGAGCCTTTCATTGTGCTTCGAAGTTAACAAAACATGATGCAAAGAATAGAAATGTCCTCTAAAACGAAACATCAACACGGCTTTGGATGACAGAGTTGTCATTTTTGTTCGAACTAAGATTCAGACGCCTTCAACTTTTCTCAAATTATCATCACAGTTTATTCTCTACAGTAAAATATGAGAAGAACTAGAGTTAAACTGTCAGAACAAATTCATCTTGATAAAGTCAGATAACGCTGATGTATTAAAACATGCTCAGATCAAAGTGTCAAATCACATTTTTGATCCCAGTTTTAATGCTAATCCACTGTATGAAGACTTTTTGAGTGTAATATGTCACAGTTTACTTTATTTTGCTATCCTTACTTGCATCAATGAACTATAGTGACCAGAAATTATATCTGGTGTCTGAATCTTTTTGGTTCTTTGATGAACAATTTCTTTGTCTTCTCGGCTGAAAAAGCCCGCTTTGTCTTCAAGGGACCAAAGTGCACTGTTTTCTCATCTAATGGAGGGCCAGCAGTGATATTTTCTGCTGTTATTGTGCTTTTATCGTGATGCCGGCGTGTCATTAGGCCTCTCTTTACGACCACGGCCTCATCAGATCCATAAACTACAGCCGCGTCAGCAAAGTTTGGTCATTAAGAGACATTTAAAAGTAATTATTTATTGATAGCTCTTATGATTTACTCTCCGGGTGAGTTTTTATGTGCCTTGTCTGCGCTGCGAGATTGGAGACGTGGCTTTACGGCCGTTTAAAGACCGCAGCGCTCGGGAGATTAGCATGTTAGCATCTGCTCTCAGCGCCGCCGGAGATAAAACACGAGGGTGTGGAAAGAGCTTTTAGCGCAAATGCTTCATCTTTAGCTGCTCGTCCTCGTGAAATCATCAGATCCCAAAATCAATCGACTTTGTGGTGTTTTTAAAGAGAGTTAAGCAAAAAAAATTATTAGTTACTCTCAGACCATCCAGAATGAATGGGAGTGAATGGGTGCCGTCAGAATGAGAGTCCAAACAGCTGATAAAAACATCACAATAATCCACACCAGCATTAAGACGTTTTTAATGGCTAAAACTCCATAATAACTCTTCCTCCAGTGAAATAAATAAATTAAAAAGTAAATAAATTTGATAAAAATTAAATGGTAAAATGAATCAATAAATAATGAAGTTAATAAATAAATAAAATAAATCAGTAATTAAGTTTAATAAAAATACAATAGCTAAATGAGTAAATGAAATAAGTGAATAAATAAATTGAGCTATTATTTAATTTTAAATGAAATAAACAATGAAATGAATAATTAAACACTCATGTGAGTGAATAAATAAATAACAATTTGCCTCTATACTTGTATGTTTTTAATTACATTTTTATTAAATTTATTAATTTATACACTTTAATTTTTTTTTAAATTAAATTTGTTTATTTATTCGCTTCATTATTTATTTTATTTATTCATTTCATTATTTTAAAAAAATTATTTGATTATTTATTTTCATTAAGTCATTAAGCTCTGTTTGTGGCTGTCCAGAACCATAAATCACATGGTTGTTGAGCTTAAATATCAGTTTGTTTGGTGGAATATCTTATGTCGCATTTGTTAAATGCATAAATGTAGACGACACGTAATCTTGGTGTATTTGAAGTTCTAACAGATATTCTCTAGATAAACAATTAAATGCTTTGTATTTTGGAGGTTTTATTAAACAGCGCATAAAAGTCTCTTTAAAATATGCAACATTATCTTCTTCAGCAGCAGCGGTCATAAACATCTCTGTGTGTGCGACGCTCTCGTATAAAGCTGTTATTTAAGAGTCAGTAATTAGATTGAAGTTGCGGTGTAAAGCACTCTATATCAAATTAATTGCAGCTATTAAGGCAGGATTCCATGCAAAGTGAGGCTTTATTGTGCGTTTGACACGTGTGGGTTTGACTCGAGTCTTTTATGAAACACATTTCGCACATTTATTAGTTCTCTCAGGCGAGACAGAGGCTGTGTAGAGTTTGCTTTAGTGCTCGTCTGATGTGATCGGGCCCTGATTATTTACACATTGTTCTTGGAGCATATTTATGCTGAAATATTTTAGTTGTTCATCTAAACTTTTTAAATGTTGCTACTTGTTTTAGAATGTTCAGAGAACGTTCAAAAGTAACAGTATTAGCAAGCACTGATACTGATTATTTATGTTGAAATGTTCAATAACCAGGAAATAACGGTTAATGATGTGAAGTTCATCAGTCATTGTTCAGATCAGTTCAAGTTTAGTATTCATCTGATTGTGTCAGTGCATGAAATCAACAATATTTCAGATATTAAGTATTTAAACCCCAAGTAAACGAGCCAAAGTCTAATGTTATTAAATGGAGAACATAAGTAAATGTCAACACTGTAAAAAAAAAAAAAAAAGTTTTTTTTTACCAGCTTCTGCAGATTTTTGAGTTTGCTCAACTTATTTTTGTTGCATAAACTTTAAACGACAAGTTGAGAACTCAAAAATCTGCTGAAGCTGGTTGCCTTAAAAAAAATTTTTTATATACAGTGAAGGGAGTCCATAGAGTTTGCATAAATGTTTTCAAACTATAATTTTAAATGTTGCTTCATGAGGTTAAAGAGTGAAGACCACCAGCTGGAATAATGCCGTGCAATTCTTCAAATGCCCACTAATGACAAAAAATGATATCCAATTATGAAAGAGTGCTTAAATATTGAAAAAAAAAAAGGTTTATTGGTGAGACTCTGATTATTGATAGAAGAAAGCAATGACACAGAACAGTGTTTTTATGACAGCTGCATTATGTGATGTGCTTTAGAAACACAGTCTCCAGTGCATTATTGATTTTATAAGTTGCCAACAACAGCAATATGACAAAATACCCAATAAACAGCAGAATGAAGCGTACAGAGACGCCGCTCTGTCCTTATCAAGGTTAACAAAGCAATCAAATCAATCTCTCCGCGATCTGGCCATAAAAGGAAAGATCCCATTTAGCGGCGTGTGATTTGTCAGTACAGGACAGCAGTGTTTCTGATCAATGCCCGGCCGGGTCACAGCATCCATCAGCAGGCAATGACACACGGGCTTTATATGAGTCTAATATCAGTTCAGCTTCACTTCCGCTTCAGTTCTGCCATCAATACAGATTTAAGAGTATATATGATATTAATACATTTCATTTGATATTATTTATATTATTTCATTTTTTAATTGGATTTTTACGTGGTTTTCAGATTTAAGTGTGTATATTATATTAATATTAGTGCTGTCAAACGATTAATTGCATCCAAAATAAAAGTTTTTGTGTATACATAATATATGTGTGTGTACTGTGTATTAATTGTGTATATAAATACAGACACGCATATATATATTTAAGAAAATTGTTATATTATATATTAATATATATTAAATATATTTATATGTAATATAAATTATATGAATATAAAATTTATACATGTAAATATTTTCAAAATATATACTGTATGTGTGTGTATTGATATATACATAATAAATATACACAGTACACACACACAGATATTTACACAAACTTTTATTTTGGATGTGATTAATCGTTTGACAGCACTAAATAATATATTTTTTATTTAATATTATTTATATTTATTTCATTTTCACATGGTTTAAACAGCATTTATCTTACACTATCAACAACAACTCAATAGAATTTTTTTTTTATCTTTGTATTATGTTCTATTGATTATACCGTTAATTTAATATCTGTTTATGTATATTTATATTTTTATATTTATTTTCATTTTTTTTATTGTGCTAAACAGTTTATAACTATTATAATAGAGCAACAAAAATGCATCTTTTATTTGCTACTATTTCTTATATTATTATTAAGAGTCACTTTTACAGACCATTATCAAATTCAGCTTTAATTAACTAAGACATCATTAAAAGTTCATTCACTGATGTCCGGTGGATAATGATGTTTACTCAGTAATCAGTCTGTTTGTTTCCAGCCGCTTGACCCGTTCGTCTGGATCGTGTCTCCCGTCTGTTCAAGATGGTGAACTTCGTTACTGTGAGTGATTTAGCTGTTTTTAATTTTTTTTTTTAAATGAAAATATTACATTTTATACAAAACTTTAAGTAATATTCACATATATTGTAAGATTTGTTTGTTGTATTTTATATATTGTTTTCTAAAGTAATTTTCCTCTTGTTGCCTCCAACGAAAGCCTTTCATGGCTTGAAAGTAAAGCAGTAGTCAGAACATCACTCGCTGCTTCTTCCACTGCATCTCCATCACAAACACAACCGTAACATCCTCCGAAACACACAGAGGTCACCGGAGGTCACGCGCTGCACTGTAAACCCCTGGAGTAACGAGAGAATGGCGTTTATGTTTCTGATGGTGTAATTAAACGGCGAGCAGATCGAGTCTCATTACCCATCTGGTTACTGACGCACATTTATCCAGGAGAGATGGAGTTTATGCACTGCTTAACACAGACTTTAATGAGCAGTCCTGTCTAATGCCAAATCACTTACACTGCAGTGCACAGAGGACAGACACGAGCTGAGCATCATAGTGTTTCCCGGATGGATGGATGGATGGATGGATGGACGGATGGATGGATGGACGGATAGATAGATAGATGAATAGATAGATGGATGGATAGATAGATAGATAGATAGATAGATAGATAGATAGATAGATAGATAGATAGATAGATAGATAGATAGATAGATAGATAGATAGATAGATAGATAGATAGATAGATAGATAGATAGATAGATAGATAGATAGATAGATAGATAGATAGATAGATAGATAGATAGATAGATAGATAGATAGATAGATAGATAGATAGATAGATAGATAGATAGATAGATAGATAGATAGATAGATAGATAGATAGATAGATAGATAGATAGATAGATAGATAGATAGATAGATAGATAGATAGATAGATAGAAATAATGAAATTAAAAAAATGTTGAATTAAATTAGAAAGTTCTTGTTGCCAAAGCAAATTTTCTCATTTTTGTTTTCTTATTTGTTTCTTGAAATAAAATTGCCAAAGAAATATTTTGTTCACCTAAACCTGAAAAATGAGAAAAAAACAGGTGAGAAAAGAGTATTTATTAAAAAGTGAATTACACTTTCATATAGTTATAGTTGCTGCTGACGTTAGAAATGAAAGTCAGAATCATCTCTACGTCTCACAGGGCATCCTGCATCTCTCTGCTGTTGTCTTTGCATGATTGTGTTTGTTTGTGCTCAAGTGATTTCTGATTTCTGATTTCCAAATCAACAGGAAACCGAGTCCGGAGCTCCGCTGTGACAGGATCCCGTCCTGGACTTTGCTGGAGTTTGATTGTGTGATGTGTGTGAATGTGACGCTGTATTATTGATGAGCGTCGGTGATGTTTCTGGCGTCTGGAGATACGGTGGGTAAATGTCACGATACGACGCTTCAGAGACGCTCTCATCCTGAAGAAGTGTTCATATCAGCACAGTCTCATGATTACAGGCCTGACCTTTGACCCTGCGCTCACTATAGACCTCACCACGGCTGATGATCAGGTATCTATCTATTTATCGTTCTATCTATCTATCAGTCTGTCTATTCATCCATCTATCTATCTATCTATCGTCCTATCTATCAGTCTGTCTATTCATCCATCTATCTATCAGTCTGTCTATCTGTCTATTCATTCATCCATCTATCTATCTATCGTCCTATCTATCGTCCTATCTATCAGTCTGTCTATCTGTCTATTCATCCATCTATCTATCTATCGTCCTATCTATCAGTCTGTCTATTCATCCATCTATCTATCGTCCTATCGATCGTCCTATCTATCAGTCTGTCTATCTGTCTATTCATCCATCTATCTATCTATCGTCCTATCTATCAGTCTGTCTATCTGTCTATTCATCCATCTATCTATCTATCGTCCTATCTATCAGTCTGTCTATCTGTCTATTCATCCATCTATCTATCTATCGTCCTATCTATCACTCTGTCTATGTTTATTCATCCATCTATCTATCGTCCTATCGATCGTCCTATCTATCTGTCTATTCATCCATCTATCTATCTATCGTCCTATCTATCAGTCTGTCTATCTGTCTATTCATCCATCTATCTATCTATCGTCCTATCTATCGTCCTATCTATCTGTCTATCTGTCTATTCATCCATCTATCTATCTATCGTCCTATCTATCAGTCTGTCTATCTGTCTATTCATCCATCTATCTATCTATCGTCCTATCTATCGTCCTATCTATCGTCCTATCTATCGTTCTATCTATCTGTCTATTCATCCATCTATCTATCGTCCTATCGATCGTCCTATCTATCTGTCTATTCATCCATCTATCTATCGATCGTCCTATCTATCGTCCTATCTATCGTCCTATCTATCGTCCTGTCTATCGTCCTGTCTATCGTCCTGTCTATCGTCCTGTCTATCGTCCTGTCTATCGTCCTGTCTATCGTCCTGTCTATCGTCCTGTCTATCAGTCTATTCATCCTATCTATCTATCGTCCTGTCTATCGGTCTATTCATCCTATCTATCTATCGTCCTGTCTATCGTCCTGTCTATCGTCCTGTCTATCGTCCTGTCTATCGTCCTGTCTATCGTCCTGTCTATCGTCCTGTCTATCGTCCTGTCTATCGTCCTGTCTATCGTCCTGTCTATCGTCCTGTCTATCGTCCTGTCTATCGTCCTGTCTATCGTCCTGTCTATCGTCCTGTCTATCGTCCTGTCTATCGTCCTGTCTATCGTCCTGTCTATCGTCCTGTCTATCGTCCTGTCTATCGTCCTGTCTATCGTCCTGTCTATCGTCCTGTCTATCGTCCTGTCTATCGTCCTGTCTATCGTCCTGTCTATCGTCCTGTCTATCGTCCTGTCTATCGTCCTGTCTATCGTCCTGTCTATCGTCCTGTCTATCGTCCTGTCTATCGTCCTGTCTATCGTCCTGTCTATCGTCCTGTCTATCGTCCTGTCTATCGTCCTGTCTATCACTCTGTCTATCTGTTTATTCATCCATCTATCGTCCCATCTATCAGTCTGTCTATCGTCCCATCTATCAGTCTGTCTATCGTCCCATCTATCAGTCTGTCTATCGTCCCATCTATCAGTCTGTCTATCGTCCCATCTATCAGTCTGTCTATCGTCCCATCTATCAGTCTGTCTATCGTCCCATCTATCAGTCTGTCTATCGTCCCATCTATCAGTCTGTCTATCGTCCCATCTATCAGTCTGTCTATCGTCCCATCTATCAGTCTGTCTATCGTCCCATCTATCAGTCTGTCTATCGTCCCATCTATCAGTCTGTCTATTCGTCCCATCTATCGTTCTATCTATCAGTCTGTCTGTCTGTCTATTCATCCATATACCGTCCTATCTATCGTCCTATCTATCTATCGTTCTATGATTACACTGTAAATATTTCCTCCAATTTTTGTTTTTACCCCCCCCCCCCCATATCTTTTATTTCTTTTAATTAAATTTTAATATTTAAATAGTCTGAATTAAAATGCTAAGAAATATAATGAAAACTGACATGATGTCTATTTTTGCCATCACTTATTTATTTAGAATGAATTAAAATAATCTAACAGAATAAAAATGATCAAAACCAGCAGCTTGTCATAATTAGTATAGTACAGCAGAAATAGAAATGCAGTCTGTATGGAGGTCGGCTGAAAGCCGCTGTGTTGGAAATATTACTGACTTGCACACTTTCTTCTGCACGAGGAGACTCGGGGTTCAGGTCTTCTGCACAGGCGAGCACTTTTGCTTCAGAAAATTTCATTTCACATCCATTTCTGTTTGTTTTGGTCACGCTGGAAACTTCCGCTGGATTCATAAATGCCATAAGCCCCGTCACAGACCAAATATCTGCTTAAGTTATGAGTTTGGTTGCCAAGCGACCAGGCGCTCCGTCAGACGGATGCGGGAGGAAAGAGATGGAGAAGCTCATAAGATGTGGGTTTAATTGCTTTGGGTTGTCAACAGTAAGATGGGACGGGTTCCTCATGATTTCATGCATATGTTTGATATGAGAGGAGGTTATGAGGGTTACGGTGACTCAGGGCCGGTTCTTGACAGCTATATCCGCAGAAATCCTGGGTGGGCTTTTTTTTGGGGGGGATATTGCAAGGGGGAAAAGTCTAGATATTTATACTGTAGATACTGCTATATTAACTACAGGCTGTTATATGTGCACTGGAAAAAAGACAGAAAAGCTTTCATGGGTAGCTTACAATATCATGCACTTTCACAACAAAATAGGCTTTTTTCTTTATTAACAATATTGTTAATTATTAACAATAATAATAATAAAAAAATCTCTGGACCGTCGTTTCTACACTGGTGATTTTGTTTTTTTTTTTTTTTTTTTTTTTTTTTTTCATCTAACTTTATTTATACCAAACAAGGCCATAATCTCGAACATTAGGGAGACTATTGTTTTGAGGAAAATATTAAGACCAGACCACTGCGGTAATGGTAAAGGAACTTTACCATTGTCTTTCTACTTCAAAATTTTCCAATATAATGTGTTACTTGCAGAAGTAATTGTAATTATTTGTGTAATTTACTAGCATTTGAAATTGAAAGTGTGCTAATTTTTCATTGCTCATCTTTAGTATTCAGAAATGCCTTTATCTCACTCGGCAGCACATGAACACTCAGCGTTTCTCCACATTATGCTTCCTGTTGAATAAAATGTAGCAAGAAGTGTAAATGAACCATAAAGAAGCATTAAGATCATTCATATTCATCTTCAGTCACTTGACCTGCAGCAGGAAACAAAATAGACATCAAACAGGCAAAGAAACCAAATAAAATTACATAAAATAGAAACAAAATAGAAAGAAGAAAAACAAAGTGAGGTAAAATAAAAATAAATTAGACACCGAAATTAGATTAAAAAAATATATATATACATATATATATATATATATATATATATATATATATATATATATATATATATATATATATATATATATATATATATATATATATATATATATATATATATATATATATATATATATATATATATATATATATATATATCTCTTATCTTATCTTTGCAACTATAGCTGAAATAAGATAAGTTTAATGTTTTTTTTTTTTTTTTTAATATTTCATTTTGTTTAAGTTATTATTTATTTTATTTGAAGTAATATATGTATATTACTTCAGGGACCTGATTGTGATGTTCATGTGTTTTTGTAGAGCAGCAATAATAATAAAAACGTAATTATTTACTTGTCTTACATTTTCTATTTTATTGTTTATTTTAATTTTTAAGTAGTAACTTAATATAACAATTGTAACAGCAGTAATGTTTTAGTTGAATTGGACTCTGTTGGGATGCGTTTGTTTTCATCGCGATCCTCTGACAGATGAGATCAGACGCTGAGATCTCATTTTCAGGAAATACAGGAAATCAGCGCTGATGCGAGCGTCACTCACTTCCTGCACAGACTCACAATCACATCACACGCAGATCTGAGCTCGTGCCACTGATAACATCACTGCGCATCTCGTGCTGTTGAACTAATTGAAGTTAATCAGAGGATGTGGCTGCATGTGACAAACGGCCCGAGTGGCTTTAGCTAATTTAGAACTCCTCCGCATTTTCTAATTAGCAATTAGCAGACGGGACTCTGTGTGAATTATGTGTGACAGCTCATTAGCGGCTCTTCATTACTGTTTGCGTGGACTGTGATTCATCAGTTTTCAAACCTGAGACAAGTCAGAGTGAACATATTTAGTCGTGTTTACTGAGTCAAGATCACTATTACTAATGCTGAATTAATTCTGTCAGATACATTTACTGGAGAAGTAAAGTGACATAAGATAAAGTCTTTTTACTCTCTTATAATATACTCCACTATACTGTTCAACCAGCATATACATATATACCTTTCTATTCAATTCAACTAATATAATCCATTCTAATCCAATTTCTTCTCTGTTCTCCTCTTTTATACTCCGTTCTACTCTCTTTAACTCTAATACGTACACTTTTATGCTCCATTCTACTTTTTTCTTCTCTGTTCTTTCTCTTGTATACTCTGTTCTATATTCAACTGTAATATACTCGGTTCTACTCTGTTCTTCTTTTTAAAGCTACTCTAGTATGTTCCGTTTTACTACATTCTACACTATTTTACCATTTTATACGCCATTTTACTCTATTTTTTTTATTTTCTGTTCTTCTCTTTCATACTACATTCTACTTTGTTCAACTCTAATACACTCCATTCTACTAAATTCTACACTTTTGAGAAGCAAGGTGACATAAGATAAAAGTCTTTTTTACTCCCTTATAATATTATACTATAATCTACTCCATTCTACTGTTCACCAGCATATACGTATATACCTTTCTACTCTATTCAACTCTAGTACACTCTAATTTCATATATTTTACTCTGATAAACTCCATTCTGCTCTATTCTTCACTTTTATACCTTTCTACTCTATTCAACTCTAATATAATCCATTCTACTGTATTCTTCTCTGTTCTCCTCTTTTATACTCCGTTCTACTCTCTTTAACTCTAATACGTACACTTTTATGCTCCATTCTACTTTTTTCTTCTCTGTTCTTTCTCTTGTATACTCTGTTCAACTCTAATATACTCAATTCTACTCTGTTCTTCTTTTTAAAGCTACTCTAGTATGTTCCGTTTTACTACATTCTACACTATTTTACCATTTTATACGCCATTTTACTCTATTTGTATTTTTTGTATACTCCGTTCTACTAAATTCTACACTTTTGATCCTAAGTGTATTCTTCTCTGTTCTACACTTTTATACTCTATTCAACTCTAATATACTCTAATATACTGAATTGTACTCTAATTTAGTTTATACTTCTATACTAAGATACACTCCATTTTAATATATTCCACTCTTTTTTTACCTTGTATACTCCATCCAACTCTAGTCATCTCTAATATTCTCCATTTTATTCTGATTTAAGTATGTTGAGGTGTTTGTACTAGAAAACAGGAATACAGAGTAATCATGTTTTGCAGTGTAACTTCATTGTGAAAATCTTGCTTTGTTCTGATATAATTAAGTCTTTATTACAAAACACTCTTTCCTTCAGACTATAAGGCAATATTAATATAATTGACCGTTAAAATTTTGACTAATCTGGTTTTATCTGCATAACATATATTATGACTGATGATGCGAGGCGGTCTGTCTTCATATCCAGCTTTTCATTTAGTGTAATGGTGTGTTATGACGTCTTTATGGTTTATTAAATCATGCAGTAATCAACATCTCAGCAGGTTTTCAGGTCAGTAGTTTTATAGTTGATCTGGTCTAATTGTGATGATCTGTTTTCACTGGTGTTTTATGGCAGATGAGACTCGGTGAGGAGCTTGTTGAACAGCGGCTGGGAATGACAGATTCATCTGCCTCGGTGTGAGCGTGTCATTGATTCCCGAGCCGATAAATCCGGTGTCTGACCTCTGCCAGCGCATGATGCTCTTATCTGCCCATCGCTCCTGTGCCAGTCCAGACGGAGAAACAATGCGCTCGGCTCTCGTCTTATCTCGCTCCGGCCGTCAGCGGACAGCATCTGGTATCTGGAGCTGATGAACGGCTCTGGCCTCGTGTCGTGTAGATAAACCCACGGCTCGGCTCGGGCTCCTGAAGAGCTCCTGCAGCTGAATGGATTAGGTATCGATCTTAATCCTGGGATTGAGTTATTATTTTTTCCAATGTCATTACATCAGGATGATTGCAGGAGATTGTGATTCCCAGCGAAGCGCCTCTTTAAAAATAAAAAAAAAAGCTTGTGAGAGTTCAGGTTTAATCACAGATGTGTTAAAGGAACGCACTCTAAAAAATAAAAATTTCTTAAAACTTAAACTATGTTTGGTTCCCCAATGACCAATTCTTAAACTTTTCTTAAATTTTTCTTCATTTTAATATTTTTTTTTTTCTATTATAAAGAACCTTGGAAAGATGTTAGAGGTTCTTCATGGAGCCATCAATGCTGATAAAGTAAAGAAACGTCACTCTCGTGTTATTCAAACCTGTCTTTATGGCCTTATTGAAGGCCATAGGCCTAACTCCAGGGTAAGGATAAAATTGGACTTTTATACAAACTCACAATTGCGAGTTATAAAGTCCAATTCTGAGGAAAAGTAGTCTATTTTCTTAAAATTGCGAGTTTCTACCTCACAATTCTGACTATACAGGTGCTGGTCATATAATTAGAATATCATCAAAAAGTTGATTTATTTCACTAATTCCATTCAAAAAGTGAAACTTGTATATTATATTCACTCCTTACACACAGACTGATATATTTCAAATGTTTATTTCTTTTAATTTTGATGATTAGAGCTTACAGCTCATGAAAGTCAAAAATCAGTATTTCAAAATATTAGAATATTACTTAAGACCAAAACAAAGAAAGGATTTTTAGAAATCTTGGCCAACTGAAAAGTATGAACATGAAAAGTATGAGCATGTACAGCACTCAATACTTAGTTGGGGCTCCTTTTGCTTGAATTACTGCAGCAATGCGGCGTGGCATGGAGTCGATCAGTCTGTGGCACTGCTCAGGTGTTACGAGAGCCCAGGTTGCTCTGATAGTGGCCTTCAGCTCTTCTGCATTGTTGGGTCTGGTGTCTCTCATCTTCCTCTTCACAATACCCCATAGATTCTCTCTGGGGTTCAGGTCAGGCGAGTTTGCTGGACAATCAAGCACAGTAACACTATGGTCATTGAACCAGCTTTTGGTACCTTTGGCAGTGTGACACAGTGGACCAACACCAGCAGATGACATGACGGCCCAAATCATCACTGACTGTAGAAACTTCACACTGGACTTCAAGCAACATGGATTATGTGCCTCTCCACTCTTCCTTCAGACTCTGGGACCTTGATTTCCAAATGAAATGCAAAATTTACTTTCATCTGAAAAGAGGACTTTGGACCACTGAGCAACAGTCCAGTTCTTTTTCTCCACAGCCCAGGTAAGATGCTTCTGACGTTGTCTCTGGTTCAGAAGTGGCTTGGTAGCTCTTTTCCTGAAGACGTCTGAGCGTGGTGACTCTTGATGCACTGACTCCAGCTTCAGTTCTCTCCTTGTGAAGCTCTCACAAGTGTTTGAATCAGCTTTGCTTGACTGTATTCTCAAGCTTGCGGTCATCCATGTTGCTTGTGCACCTTTTCCTACCCAAATTCTTCCTTCCAGTCAACTTTGCATTTAATATGCTTTGATACAGCACTCTGTAAACAGCCACACCTTTCAGTAATGACCCTCTGTGACTTACCCTCTTCATGGAAGGCGTCAATGTTCATCTTCTGGATCATTGCCAATTCAGCAGTCTTCTCCATTATTATGGTTTCAAAGAACAAGAGATACCCAGAATTTATACTGTAGGGATGGTCATTTATTCAAACTCAAATGTAAATATTCTAATATTTTGAGATACCGATTTTTGACTTTCATGAGCTGTAAGCTCTAATCATCAAAATTAAAAGAAATAAACATTTGAAATATATCAGTCTGTGTGTAATGAATGAATATAATATACAAGTTTCACTTTTTGAATGGAATTAGTGAAATCAACTTTTTGATGATATTCTAATTATATGACCAGCACCTGTATGTGACCCTGGAGCACAAAACCAGTCTTAAGTCGCTGGGGTATATTTGTAGCAATAGCCAACAATACATTGTATGGGTCAAAATTATCCATTTTTCTTTTATGCCAAAAATCATTAGGATATTAAGTAAAGATCATGTTCCATGAAGATATTTTGTAAATTTCTTACCGTAAATATATCTCAACTTCATTTTTGATTAGTAATATGCATTGCAAAGAACTTCATTGGAACAACTTTAAAGGAGATTTTCTCAATATTTAGATTTTTTTTTGCACCCTCAGATTCCAGATTTTCAAATTAACAAACCATACATCAATGGAAAACTTATTTATTCAGCTTTCAGATGATGTATAAATATCAGTTTCGAAAAATTGACACTTAAAACTGGTTTTGTCATCCAGGGTCACACATAACTCGCGAAATTCTGAGAAAGTGTGAGATGTAAATTGCAATTGTGAGAAAGTGAGAATTGTGAAAGAAAAAAGTCCAATGACCCTTTTTTTTTTTACATTTATTTATTTTTTATTCAATGGCGGAAAAGGCTTCCATAAGTACCAGATATGGGTGTCACAAAATATTTTTAATACGAATTTTTATATTACGTGATCATAATTTAATAAAAAACATTGTAAGTGCACTTTGTTGTTTACGATGAGAGAATTCAGGAGAGTTTAGAATATGCCGCTCAACACATGACTCATCTGAACGCCTCTGATTGGCCGTCGCATTCATCAGCTCAACAGAACCGTGTGTGATTGGTTATAATGCGGAACCCTGTAAAAGCGCATAATTTGATGCATCATTAGCAGATCTAAATTTTCAGCTTATTTTCACTTTATTTGTAAATCCTTAATAGATTTAGTTTAATGGTACAGGGGCATATTTGTCCAATTTGGTGGCATTTCTGCCCCAATTCCCCGTTAATTTCAGACCCGTGGCCAGAGGAAGGCTTGCCCAGACTATATTGATGGCCTAATTATTAACAACCAGATGACTCTGAATGAACATTCTGTTAATGTAACTAGAAGAATATTTGTTTATTTTGAAAAGTCAATGAATTGTTAGATCAGTAGATCAGTGGTTTGGTGTGATTTTCATGTGTTGAGTCTCTTTTGGGCTCTACCGAGTGAACACACATCATGTGGACCTGCTCGGAGGTCAAACCTTTAACATTAGCATAATACTGACTCCCGTCATGTTGATGTGTGTGATACTCGCGTATCGGCCTTCAGGTAAGTGTCTGTCCTTATGCGTTCATGCTAAGATGTGTCCGTGTGAGATACGAGGCGTGAGAGAAGCTGTCAGTCACGCGCTCCGGCTTGTTTAGGGACGTCGTTTCAATGCACCGCAGCGATAATTCAGCGTTTGCTCATTGATTTACTGTTAGCTGTGATTATGGTGACATTTAATGATTTAACACGCATTGATTTTACTCCTTATCAGCTGTAATCAGAGACACAAATTCAATGACAGGACTGAAGGATTTAATGAAAACCTATTACAACAATATTGTCATGGTTTGTCTGTGTAATTCATGATTCATGTGTAATATTTCTGAATTAATGCATGTTCTGTTTGCTAAGTTAAGAATTGATATTGAGTTAGTGTTGGTGATCCATACAAACCGCTAAGAATCTTGTCTTCAACTATATACATATATAGAGAAAGAGAGAGAATTCTGAGAAAAAAAAATACAAAATTGTTAAAATAAAAGTCTGAATTGATATATGAACTTACAATTGCAAGAAAAGATAAAACATCATAGGTTTTTTAAAAAAATTTTTTTATATATATTCCGTGTCAGAAACAAGAAGCCAGAATCTAGTTTTGGGGTTTTCATTCAGTCATTTTAGTGTGAAATTATGCACAAACACATACATTTAATGAAAAAAAGTATTTTTGCTTTGTTTTCCAGATTGCTAGTTTAAGGTTTTTTTTTTTTTTTTAATGTTATTTTTAATAAAAAGTTTAAATATCGCAATTCAGACATAAATATGAGTTTATATATTACAATTTTGACTTTTTGGTCTCCAAATTGTGAAATATAAACTGAATCCTAGAATAAAAGCATGAATTGTGTGATATAATCTTGCAATTGCAAGAAAAAGTTACAATTGTTTATTCTGTGTCAGAAAAAAAAGCCATAATTATGAGATATAAACCCAGAATTGCAAGGAAACATTTTTTTATTTGTATTTAGCATTTCTGAGTTTTTTTCCCCTCCTCCTCCTTTTCAGAATCATGTGGAGAAAAAGCCTGAATTATTAGATTTAAAAAAGAAAATCATTATTTTGCAGTGTTTGCTGATGCCAGCAGTTTTGTGCACTTGTTTGCATAAATACAGCAGCAAATGCAACAGTAAGAAAACATCTATGACACATTCTCTTCCTTTGCATTTTGAGAGATGAGACTTTTGCTTTTGTAAATGCAGTTATTGCTAGAGGCACACGAAGCATTGTGAATCTCATTTATATGTGCAGCGTGTGAAGCCGCTGTTCAGTTCAACTTCACTATAAAGTATTTGCTAATAAATTCATGCAGCTCTCTAAAGGAGGAACACGCAGCCGCTTCTGCGCAGACCGTGGATAATTTACCAAGACAATTGGAAGAATGAAATATTGTGCATGCAGGGCTTCATCAAAGTAGAGTTTTGCATAAAACATTTGTGCATTTGGCAGGTGCTTTTATCCAAAGTGAATTGATATAGGCCTTGCTTTTATATTCTGTTAGTGTCTTCGAGAGAGCTGAACCCATGACTTTGCATTTGCAAATTTCACACTTAATGATGCATCACATTGTTTAGTGAAGAACTGTATTTGTTGCGGTAAAAGTCATATTTACACCTCAGCAGCTCATTTTTAAAGCTGTGCATTTATTCATTTTAAATGTGAATGCACACGAATATCCTAAATGTTCCTTTGAATGACCGTACTCTTACCGTGACTGCAAAATGAATGAGTATGTGTTGTATACAGTGTACAGTATGCAAATTAGCTTCATGGGATACTGTATCCCATAATGCAATGCATTTAACTTTACCATCTGGTTACAGTATGATGAATAAACAGAAGTGATTAATGTGATTTTTCTTTTACGTCTTTTATTAGCTTTTTTAATCAGACTGTAAAGAGTCAAGACCCATTTATAAAAACTCTGAATTTTGATGAAATGAAGGACAAAATATTAAATGTCATGCATGTAAACTAACTGAGTAATCCAGTGTTTTGTAGAGGAGGGTCAAAATGAGTAAAAAGTGGGTAAAAACGACTTCATGCTCAAACATCATGTTATTTTCACACAGAGATTGTTAGGTCTGTTAGTAAAATCTGTCGACTTTCGCAATATTTGTTGCGTTATATGCCAATGGGGACATTTCACAGCCTTTTCCCCAAAGTTTTTCATGCCTGTGACTCAAGAAGTATTAAAGATATCTTAATATCTTTTTAGAATATGGTTTTTAACAAATATTTCTTTTGGCATCTTCATTTTTAAGACCCCAAAATGTTCATTCCCAGAGATGTGGGCATCTCAGTGTGGCTCCATGTGCAAATAGTTGAATTTTTGTCATTAAATAGTTGGAAACGAAATGTGGGTCACTTTGCATTCAGCTGATACGTATTGCATTTAAAGAGGAAAGTCTTAAGAACAAATAACGTTGAAATTAGAGATCTATCTTGTTTCGCTCTAGCAAAACAACTGCATAAAACGCACAGAGCTACACCAAAAACACTCTTTTTCCAAAGTTTGCATGCGTGTAACTCAAGACGTGTTAAAGATATCTTAATATCCTTTTAGATTCTGGTTCTTAAAGTTTTCGTTTGGTATTTTCATTCTCAAGGCCCAATATGGTTCAGTCCCACAGATACGTGGATCTCAATGCGGCTCCATGTGCAAATTGTTGAATTTTTCCTCCTGATTTTCAGTGGTCAAAAACTAAAAGTGCATACGCTGGTACTTAATGTCTAAAGAGGAATGTCTAAAGAATAAATAATGTTGAAACTAGAAATCTATCTTGCACTAAATCTAACTTTAAAGGTGATTTTCTCAATATTTAGATTTTTTTGCACCCTCAGATTCCAGATTTTCAAATATTGTCTGATCCTAACAAACCATACATCAATGGAAAGATTATTTATTCAGCTTTCAGATGATGCATAAATCTCAATTTCACAAAATTGACCCTTATGACTGGTTTTGTGGTCCAGGGTCACAAATGTGGGTCACTTTGCATTCAGCTGATCCTTATGTTTCATTGCATAAATGCTTATTGTTTTAATCTTATTACTAGGCTATTTAGTATGTAGTGCACTGAAAACAGTCTGTGCACAAGAAAAGTATGCATGCTTTTCAGAGTTTAGGCTATGAATCCTGATGTGTTTGTCACTTTGAACAGGATCGGATCCTACTGTGCGTGTGTTTTATGAATGAGTCTGTACTCGTGTGTGTTGTGTTGTGCTCGGGTCGACAGCAGATGCGGTCTGGGACGCTGGAGGGCCGTTCGCTCCATGATGGATGGCAGATTCATTCTGAGCTCCAGCCTCTTTCTTTTGTCAGTGTGCATTACACAAATTAGCCCGGTGCACGCTTCTGCCACGAGTCACAGCCGTCCTGTTTAATCCAGGTAATAGCTCTCATTTGAGCAGCGTTTACACGTCAGAGCGGGCCGCCTGCGTTTGCCCCGAGAGGATCAGAAACACCGAGTGTGCATTCACAGAGCTGCAGGAATACATCAGGAGCGGCCGTGATGAATGAGTATTTAACGCCTCTCCTGCTGGACGCTTGAGTCTAATAAGAGCGCATCAATCTCCAGCTGGCCGGAGTCCATCGGGCCACAGATTCCTGTTCGTCTGAGGATCTGAGATCTGTGTGTTTGTGCTGGATCCCTCAACAGGCCTGGAATTAACTAGTGAAATTTATTCATCTGTAGCTGAGATGCATATGCATGCATAATTTACATAATCACATGATGTATGGTTTTCACGTAAGCTATGCATGAACAGAAACATATTTCACATGTAAAATATAGCAGGCGCTTAGATGCTCTTGATCAGGGGTTCCCAACCTGGAAGCTAATAATTCATAAAATATATAAATAATTTTAATTATGATGCATTATAAATAAAGGTCAAATTGAAATATATAATTTAATACAATTAAAATAGATTATAATATAAATAAATACCATGTTAAAATATATAAGTAATTTAATATAAAATAATTTTGTGATATTTAAATAGTTTATTTTGTGTATTTTATGAAAGAATAGCTGTTTAATGAAAATAAATATAATAAAATATGTAAATATTATGATATAAATAATTGAATATATAATTTTATTTTTAAGATAATTATATATAATATAATAAATGTCAAATTAAAATACATAAATATTGTAATATACATTTTATTAAATTAAAAATATATAATTATTAATAATAAAATGATTACTCGCATTACTCCTCTTCTCTAGCTGGTTATCTATAAAGCTGTATTGTATATTACACATATTGTTGGCCCTTTGACAAACTGCTTTTGTTCCTCTATAATTTCTTTGGATAAAAAGCGTACATATTAATGTACAGTTCAAAATAAAAACAATTCAGATAAAGCATGTAGCTAAACCATAACTGATGTTTTTGGTTCACCTGCATGTCATGTGACCAGAAAGCCCAGATGTGTCCAGCAGGTCACAGGGTCATGATTCAGTGCTGCTTGATTTCATTTATAATGTTGCTCACTGTTTTCCTTCCAGGCTTTAACTCGTGTTATTCGTCAGGCAGGGGTTAATAGGATCGGTAGTTGACATGGCTATTAACAGCCTGGCCTTGATCTGATGGGACTATTAACAAACTCTGGAGAACAGGACTGATGCGGCGCTGCTGGATTTGCCAGATCTCTCAGAAAACAGTCCAGATCGTGTCAGTGATTCCGTCGATTCTCAGACAATCTGCTCCACGAGAGCTTTAGAGAGACAGAAGAAAGACTTTCAGCGCAGAACATAGACCAAAGCTGACCTGATGACATACTATCAGCCCGTATCCATCGTGTATCTATTCATTAATCAAACATAGAATATTCCCAGCAAATTAATACATATTTAAAGAACAAAAGCCTGTTTTTAAGAAACATTATGATTTTGCATTGTAGCCTTACTTTTATAAGAAAATATTCTTATTACCATAAAACATTAAATTGCTGCAATTTGTTACTGTAATAAATAGAATCACCATTGTGAATAATAATGTAAATAAATATGAGAATTTGGAGGTAAATTATACAAAAGAAATAAACATATTAACATATTTATTAAGAAAGTAAAACCTATGTTTTAGGCTAATTATGATTTTGCATTTTAGCCTTGTTTTTTTTTTTTTTACAAAGAAACATTATTACTACCATTAAAAAAAAATACAATTATTTTATTAAAGTAATTTGTTACTCCAAGAGAATCACATGGATAATTATTTAAATAAATAAATAAAAATGCATTATAATAATGCAAATTTGAGGATAAATTTAGCAAAATAAATAAATGAAGTTAAAATAAAAACAAATATTTATGTATAAATGCCTTTAAAATATTTAATAGGATCATGAAGCATATTGTTTTAGACCACTGTGTATATAAATAAATATACGTAATACATATTTATAAATATATTTAACAAGAAAAATGCATTTAGCATATACATTTATAAGTAAAAATATTCTTATTACCATAAAAGTAATAAAATTATTGTATTAAAGTTGATTTGTTACAGTAAGAAGGATAATATATATATATATATATATACAGTAGGAATGCAAATGCTTTTGTGAGGATCTTTCAGTATGATGTACAAAACTGTGTGCAATACAAAAATGTGCAGTTATATGCTGTTATAAAGAAATGCAAGATGAATTAAACACATTAAAAATAACACTGGACTCTGGTTTTGTATCATGTTTTAAAGAGGCACATGGTTTATATCAGTGTATGAAAGCTGTAGCTGTAAGGTCTTTGTTCGGCGTCTGTGCTGTTAAACTGAACTGAATCTCCTCATGAACTCATAACTGACTCCACAGAAGCGTGTTTGATGAAGTACCTGCAGTTAAGAGCTTCTCAACCTTCATGAAGGTCCTCAGACGTTATGTGGAGTGGAGCCGAGCGGCCGGCGCTGACCTCTGTAAGTGCTGTGGAAATGAACACTCACATCCACTCAAACACCACAGTCATTACTGCGCAGAGTAATGGGAGCGTGTCGATAACATGAGAGGAGCCCAAATCTCACGCAGTCCATGTCAGCGGCACAATTAAAGGGACAGCTCACCAAAAAATGGAAATGTGCGGAAAATGTGCTCGGCCTCAGGCCCACAGGAGTTTGTTTCTTCATCAGATTTGGAGAAATGTAGCATCACTGCCTCACCAATGGAAGTGAATGGGTGCCGTCAGAATGAGAGAACATCACAATAATCCACAGCACTCCAGTCCATCAGTTAACATCTGGAGAGAGAAACAAATCAAGCATTAAGACATTTTTATCTTTAAACTGCTGCTACTGGCAAAAATAACCATAAAGTGCATAATCCATAATAACACTTCCTCCAGTGAAAAAGTGCATTTTCTTTTGTCTCTCACATCAAAATCCAGCCACGTATTTGTTTAGAGCTGTTTTGATGTGTGCAGATTTCTCTCCTGATTCAGACCAGAACACTTTTTTTCACTGAGGAAGCATTATTATGGATTATGGAGTTAAAAACGTCTTAATGATGGATTTGTTTCAGCTCCAGATGTTAACTGATGGACTGGAGTGGTGTGGATTATTGTGATGTTTTTATCAGCTGTTTGGACTCTCATTCTGACGGCACCCATTCACTTCCATTGCTGAGACACTGATGCAATGCTACATTTCTCCAAATCTGATGAAGAAACAAACTCATAATCTCAGATGATCTTAATATCGTATGTAATTTCGCTTGTCCAGTAAATCTATGCTGATTTAAGAATCTGTGCAGGAAAACACGACAGAAATATTTTTTTTGCAGTGTAAATATCTGATTAGTGAAAATGCATGAAGTTGAAGAAGTGTTTTGTAAAACCCTTAGATGTGGTATAGATATTGATATGGTAATATGAAGATGTGTGGCGTCAGCAGGACGGTTTCTGATGAGCTCAAATGCATGGCGTGTGATGGATGAAGCTCCTGTGCACTGATCGATGTTAACGTCTCCACGCGGACTCATTTAACTTTGCTTTTAGTCATTGTCTCAGTCAATCATCTTCGTGGAAGATACTCTGACATTTAGAGGCTGTTTCTATTGTCCGGTGTTGCGGCTTGAATTAACTGACCCCAAACAATCCATCGACACGCAATAAACTCCTGGAAAGGTTCCTGTGTGAGATTGATGTGAATCCAATACTGATGCATTGCTCTCTGGCACCACTTCAGATGTTAAATGAGCTAAGTTTGCAATTAAGAGCAGATTACCTACAGGCCATGAGAGATGCTCGCTGAGGGCCGAGGTCTCTCGCTCTCTCTCTCTCGTCTCATTCATCCGCTGATCTTCAGAGTGAAATGCCGCGGTGCGATGCGAGGAAAGGTCTGCGCTCTTCATTAATGTTGCATGTGCCATTTGAGGCGTTTATGTCTCTTTCTCGTGTCACCTTGAGGGTCGGACCTGAATATCAACCCAACTAACGTTCTCTCAAAGTTATGAGCAAACGTTCCGCCAGAAACATTAATAGAGCTTTGCTCGGTCATCTGGTTTTTAATAATGTTATCAAAACGTTAGCACAAAAACATTTATACGTTATTCACACGTTTCTATTAGTGTCACACTCTGTAGGAGAGACGACGATCAAACAAATAGTCTTTATTATATTCCAGAACAAGGACATAATCCACAAGAAACAGCAGAGACCCGACAAACACACACTGAACAGAACGGGGCTTAAATACACAGGATAATGAATCAACTAATAATCAAACTAAACGAGGACAGGAACATGACCAAATAAAGACAAACAGGAAAAGAAACAGGGACAAAACACGACACAAACAGTCCAGAATCCTGACAATCAAACGATTAATCGTGATTAATCGCATCCAAAATACAAGTTTTTGTTTATATAATATATGTGTGTGCTATGTATATTTATTATGTATATATAAATACAAAAATTTGCATGTATATATTTATATTCATATAAATTGTATCATATATAAATCTATTTAATACAGTGGGGCAAAAAAGTATTTAGTCAGCCACCATTTGTGCAAGTTCTTCCACTTAAAAAGATGAGAGGCCTGTAATTTTCATCATAGGTATACCTCAACTATGAGAGACAAAATGAGGAAAAAAATCAAGAAAATCACATTGTAGGATTTTTAAATAATTAATTGGTAAATTCCTCGGTAAAATAAGTATTTGGTCACCTACAAACAAGCAAGATTTCTGGCTCTCACAGACCTGTAACTTCTTCTTTAAGAGGCTCCTCTGTCCTCCACTCGTTACCTGTATTAATGGCATCTGTTTGAACTCGTTATCAGTATAAAAGACACCTGTCCACAACCTCAAACAGTCCAACTCCAAACTCCACCATGGCCAAAACCAAAGAGCTGTCAAAGGACACCAGAAACAAAATTGTAGACCTGCACCAGGCTGAGAAGACTGAATCTGCAATAGGTAAGCCGCTTGGTGTGAAGAAATCAACTGTGGGAGCAATTATTAGAAAACGGAAGACATACAAGACCACTGATAATCTCCCTCGATCTGGGGCTCCACGCAAGATCTCACCCCATGGGGTCAAAATGATCACAAGAACTGTGAGCAAAAATCCCAGAACCACACGGGGGACCTAGTGAATGACCTGCAGAGAGCTGGGACCAAAGTAACAAAGACTACCATCAGTAACACACTGCGCCGCCAGGGACTCAAATCCTGCAGTGCCAGACGTGTCCCCCTGCTTAAGCCAGTACATGTCCGGGCCGTCTGAAGTTTGCTAGAGAGCATTTGGATGATCCAGAAGAGGATTGGGAGAATGTCATATGGTCAGATGAAACCAGATGAAACTTGTCGTGTTTGGAGGAGAAAGAATGCTGAGTTGCATCCAAAGAACACCGTACTTACTGTGAAGCATGGGGTGGAAACATCATGCTTTGGGGCTGTTTTTCTGCAAAGGGACCAGGACGACTGATCCGTGTAAAGATGAAACGTGGCTGGGTCTTTCAGCATGACAATGATCCCAAACACACCACCCGGGCAACGAAGGAGTGGCTTCGTAAGAAGCATTTCAAGGTCCGGGAGTGGCCTAGCCAGTCTCCAGATCTCAACCCCATCGAACATCTTTGGAGGGAGTTGAAAGTCCGTGTTGCCCAGCGACAGCCCCAAAACATTACTGCTCTAGAAGAGATCTGCATGGAGGAATGGGCCAAAATACCAGCAACAGTGTGTGAAAACCTTGTGAAGACTTACACAAAACGTGTGTGTGTGTGTGTGTGTGTGTGTGTCAGGTGATTTTATCCAAACAATGCATTCACAGACATTTATCAGAATGCATATTACCTGAGAAACAGGATGTATTGTCAGTATTAACTGTAAATCATCAGACTATATTTAAAAGATGGTCTTCCTCAGTATTTCAGTCTTGTTTTCGAATAAAAAAAATCTAAGCATCCTTAAATCAAGATACATTTACTGAAGAAGCAAAAAGACTGAAGTCTTGTTTTCTGCTAAATTATTCAAATTAAGTTTTTGCTGAAAACAAGAACAAATATCTGCAAACGGCTTGGAAAATATGAACAAATAAAAATAAAAAATGTTAGTATTATTTAAAGCAGGATTTTTTTTTAAGCATAAACTCATTTAATTTTGATCATTCGAAGCTGGATGAATGTGTAAATGTGCATTAAATCTGAAGTGTGTGGCGTTACTGTATGTTGCTGCAATTTGTTCTAGGAAAAAACAAGAAGTTATGAAGTTGTAATGAATTTTAGCAAGGAAAAGACTGAAGGAAAACAATGTGAACTCACACAGTGACACAAACACGCTCGTCAGACGGGCTCGAGTGCGTCTCGTCGTCTCCGTGCCACTGATTCCCTGCCAATTAACACAGAGATGAGAGAACGATGATTCCTGAGTGAGTCTGCAGCGGCACGCGGCTCTCCATCAGTCAAATTAAACTCTAATTAATCTCACCACCATCACCAGAGACGCTCTCAGAGACGACAGACATTATGTGCTTCAGCTCACACACACACACACACACACACACACACACACACACACACACGCTCACACACACACACACACACACACACACACACACACACACACACACGCGCGGTGCTGATGGCTGGAGTGTGTGGTGGGATGGGCTGATAGTAATTGATTGATGACGGGGCCGGTAGCTGATGACAGGTTAGTTGTGTGGCCCTTAGACCTGCTAGTTCAGTTCTTACATGTGTGAAATAACCAATTACATCTCTGAACCGTCACAGTGAATGGCCAATGAACACCGCGCGTGTGTGTGTGTGTGTGTGTGTGTGTGTGTGTGTGTGTGTGTGTGTGTGTGTCTGTGTGTGTCTGTGTGTGTGTGTGTGTGAGATAGAGCTGCTTATGAAAGCTAACTGAGGTTAAATATTTAACCCCACAATTTAATATGTATTTTAAAATGTAAAATGGCCAAAATATATAAGGAATGAATTGTTGATATAATTGATAATGTTTATTCTTTAATATTATTTATATAATAAATCCAATTGTAAGTTGCTTTGAATAAAAGCGTCTGCAAAATGAATAAATGTCAAATGTAAATCCAAAAATGTATGTATATTTTAAAAATACACAAAAATAAATATTTTAAAATATTTAGATTTTTTAATAACATTTTAAACAAATATTTTTGCATATATCATAAATTAAAATACCCAAATGTATGTATATTTTAAAAACACACAATTTTTAAAAATATATATATTTTAATATTAAATTTGTAATAGTGTTTTATTAAAATATTTATATTAAATATATATTTTGAAAATATGTTTTGCACATCATAATACGTTATAAATTCAAGTACACGAAATGTATGTATATTTTAAAAATACACAAATGTAAAATCAGATAAATAAAAATGAAAACAGCAAGTACTGAAAATAAGCAATAATTCTTCTTATTAAACATTTTTATTACATTTGTGATGTTGTTTTTAAAATATTTGCAATATTTATATTGATTTGACTCAATTAATTTATATAAATTTAATCTGTTTCCCCAAAGTACATTTTGTAATATATCAAGAAATATTAACTTTTTACAGAAAGTTTAACTATATTTCGGTCAGAAAATAAAATAAAATGATAGTCCTTTTTGAAATCAATAATCATAAATGTATACAGTTGTGTTTGGAGGTTTAAGCACATCGTCGTCTTCGAGTCTTCATCACATGAAGTCTGTATATATATGAAGCTGTGTTTATCCTCATTAAGCCCGTGGCCTGAGCCTCGTTTACAGGGACACATGAACGTTAACGGCTCACAGATTCGTCTGCTGTGAGCCGCCGGACACGTCTTCATAAGAGACCGAGAGAAATGATCTGATTACCAGATTTAATGCAGGACCGAGTCCAAACACAGACGCAGAGACCAGAAACCAGACCAGATCATTCAGTCCCGGAGCATCTGATGAGAAATAAAAGAGTTCACATTGAGATTTATGACTTCAGTTTAATCAACTTAGATTTGAGTAAAAAAAAGTGTTCCTCCTCTGCTTTCAGAGGGCAAACCGCAGCGACGGACCGAAGCAGTGAACCCTGGGATTGAGCGTCAGAGGACAGGCGTCTCGTTTAGGGGACGGAGAGTGAGAAATGAGACGGTCAACCCCTGCCTGACCCCTCAAACACAATCACAGCCCTGGTTTGGTTATAGATGCTCCACCTGTGTGACGCTTCAGCAGCGCAGAGACGATTAGACGCGACCGATCGAGAAACCTCAACTAACCTGCTTTCTCTACAAACACACCGCAATGATGTTCGTCAAGAGACCACACGCGCTCATGGAGCAGATGTTGAATGAAGGGATCCTTCACAGGCCAGTAGAAGTAGGAATAGATACACGCCGCCGCTCAAAACTTTGGCATCAGTCAGATTTTTAATGTTTTTAAGGGAGTCTCTTCTGCTCATCAAGGCTGTATGCATTCGATCAAAAACACAGAATAAAAACAGCAATATTGTGAAATCGTATTGCAAATTTTAATATACTTTAAACTGTAATTTATTTCTGTGACGCAGTGCTGTATTTTCAGCATCATTTCTCCAGTCTTCAGTGTCACATGATCTAATATGATTTATTACGAGTGTTGAAACTCTTCATATTGTTTTTTTTTTGGAACACATGATACTTTTTTCCTTGATTCTTTGATGAATACTAAGCTAAAAAGAGCAGCATTTGTCCAAAATAGAAATCTTTTCTAACAATATAAGTCTTTACTATGACTTTTTATTCATTTAACGCATCCCTCCTGAATAAAAGTATTCATTTCTTAAAAAACAAAAATGCACTGACACCAAACTTTTGAATAGCATTGTATATTGTAACTAAATGCTGTTCTTTTTAGCTTTTTATTAATCAGAGAACCCTAAAAAAAATATCACAGGTCCCAAAAAAATATTAAGTAATGTAGCATCAGTGTCTCAGCAATGGAAGTGAATGGGTGCCGTCAGAACGAGAGTCCAAACAGCTGATAAAAACATCACAATAATCCACAGCACTCCAGTCCATCAGTTAACATCCGGAGAAGACAAAAGCTGAAACACATCCAGCAACAAGACGTTTTTAACTAAAATACATAGAGTTCATAATAACGCTTCCTCCAGTGAAAAAGTGTTCTGGTCTGAATCAGGAGAGAAATCTGCACAAATCAAAACAGCTCTAAACAAACATGTGGCTGGATTTTGGTGAGAGACAACAGAAAATTCACTTTTTCACTGGAGGAAGCGTTATTATGGATTATGGACTCGTATTTCAGTTAAAAACGTCTTAATGATGGATTTGTTTCTTACAAACACGCAGCTTTTGGCCCATTGATGGTTGAACTCAAGTTGGACTCAGTCCAATCAATGGAGAGTCATCTTCAAAACTGTGTCTTCTCACATAATAATAGATGATAACATCATGAGATCAGATTTACTCCCGATCAGATGTTAGTTATTAATGGTGTTTAACTCAAGCATCACTAGCGTGATTTATTTGAACGGACCGAGGGCTGTCAGGATAATGATGTGGGCGGATGATGAGTGAACTATAGAGCTGATTACATTCATCCAGGGTCAGATGATGATGAAGTCGAGAGAGGAGGACGAGGATGAGCTCTTCATCATCTGCAGCTCAGAGGAGATGAAATAGAGACGTACTTCAGCTTTAATGTAAGCGTGTCAGGCTTAATGTCATGCTGTATTGTGAACACTTCATGATTGGTCTGACGTTTCTTGTTTTGAGCACAAATCAAACACAGTTCTGCAAGGTTTAAATGCCTAAAACAAGGAAAAAATGGCGTTATAAAATAAAAAATGTTAAATTAATTTTGCAATAACTTTCAACTAGATGTATCTTGTTTTACGCATCTTTTGTCTTTTTAAATGGAAATTAAGTTAAAATATTTTTGCAAGGTTTATGCTTGAAACAAGAAAGAAACAGGTTGACAATGGCAAAATAAAAAATATATAACAAATTAATAAATAAAACAATTAATAAAATTGTTTAAATATCTTTCATTTTAGCTGGAAAACCAGATTTAAATAAAACTATTCTGCAAGGTTAATAATAAGAAAATGTATAAGAAATTAATTTTGCAATGAATTGAAAATAAATTCATCTTGTATTTTTGCAAATTTTGCAAGGCCAGTGACATAAGAAAAATTATATACAATTAATTTTACAATGGATTCCAAATAAATGCACCTTGTGTGTCTTTAGTTTTTTACTGGAAAACCAGATAAAAAAAAAAAAAAGAAACTAGAAAGAAACAATTTGCTAATAGCAAATATACTTAATTTTGCATCTAATAAATGCATCTTATTTTAAGCATATTTAGTCTTTTTTAACTATAAGATACATTTTTGCAAGGTTTATGCATCAGAAAAAATGCATCTTGTTTTAACCATTTTTTATTTTAACTGGAAAACCATTTTAAAAAAATAATAATAATAATTTTGCAAGGTTTATGCATGAAATATGAAAGAAACAAGTCGATGATGGCATAAGAACAAAATACAAAAATTAATTTTGCAATAAATTTAAAATAAATGCATGTTGTTTGAAGCATTTCTAAACTGGAAAACATAGTTAAAATGCTCTTTGTGCAGTTTATGAACGCCTCGTACTGTACCTGTGGTAAATCACTGTAATGCATTGCTTTAATGAAACGTTAAATCAAGAGCACAAGATGCAATAATAATGTCTTTAAATATGAACACTTGGCTTGTTTCATCTGAATTCAATGCTGGGATAATATTTGAGTTTTAAGATGATCCTGCATGAAGTCAGAGCTGAATTCTGGTGTGTGTGTGTGTGTGTGTGTGTGTGTGTGTGTGTGTGTGTGTGTGTGTGTGTGTGTGTGTGTGTGTGTGATATAACTGGCCTCTCTTATCTGTGACAGAAGTGTTTCTCAGTGTGATGCTGGGCTGTAAACAGACCGTGTGTGATTTCCCATCAGCCCCGTGTCCGGCTGCAGAGGTGACCTCCGTATCGCCGCCGAGCGCTATATCTGGATGTTGACACATTTTATGAGCGATTAGCTGCGTTTGGCAGAGACCCCGCCGCTGCGAGCGTGACCTCTGACCCCGGCCGCTCCGCACTCGCAATTAACTGACAAAACCTGCAGCACTAAATCTAGAGCAGGCCAGAAACGGCTTTATGATCAACCTGTGTGTGTGTGTGTGTGTGTGTGTGTGTGTGTGTGTCCTGTAGGTCAAGTAAAAAAGACCATTTCTCCAAAAATACACATTTATTGGAGTATAAATGATCCATTTTTACAAAAGAGGAAAGGACAAATAGGAAGAGGAATAACCTCTGCTGTAATGAATTCAGAACAAAGGAGTAACAAACCTAATAAAGGAGAGATCTATGAGAGGAGATACAGTCCAACCAACATTTATTCAGATACCTTCACATTTCTCACATTATCACAGTTTATTCACTATAGTTTAGAAAATGGTCATAAAATATGAGAAGAACTCAGAGTTAAACTACATGCTAAAGCTTGTAGCTTATTAAAAAAATATTTTTTGTTGACTTTGTTTTGCATGGTTTGTTCTTAAACAGTGTGTGTGTGTGTGTGTGTGTGTGTGTGTGTGAGAGAGAGAGAGAGAGTGAGTAAGATATAAATAGTAGATCATTTTAATTTTAATTTTAATTCAAGTTTTAGTCATTTTATGTGCTTTTGTCAATATTATTCTTTTTAAAAATATTTCTGTTCAGCTTTAGTTTTTTCAGTTTTATTTTTTGTAATTTTAGTACTTCAACTCAAACTTATTTCAGTTCTAATTTTCTTTTTCTTCTATTTTCATCAATTTATATTTTATTTCAGTTTTATTTCAATTATGTTTGATTCTTTTTTTTATGAAACACAGCTGCACTTTCCAGTGATAAATCATCTCATTTAAATATTGATGACTGAGCCTAGAACTGTGATTGGCTGCTGCTGAGACCGCTGGATGTCTATTGGCTGTCTCAGATCTCTGTTTAACCAGTGGTGAGGAAGTTCAGCCGGCGATCATCATCTTTTTGATGTTTTGATATACATCAGTTTTACACATATTATGGCCTGTTAAGCTGGAGTTAAACGGGTTTAGTCTGATTAGCTGTAAAGTGCACAAATTTCTAAGCCGTCCAGTCTAATTCATTTTTAATGTTTAAACTTTTGTGTTTGAGCAGGGCCATAATACAGTATATTCATCATGATCAGCGGCTCACCGGACAAAAACATTTGCATTCATGCATTTGGCAGATGCTTTTATCCAAAGCGTTCAAGCTGCACATGTTATTAGTTCATGCATTACTTGGGAGTCGAACCCGTGACCTTGGCGTTGCACTCCAGCAATGCAGAAAACATAAAATAAATGGGCAAAGTCAAATCAGTGTTTCTAGAGTGACTTCGTGACTTTGTGCTGTAGATGTGTGTGTGAACCGCGTCTGTAACGCTCTGTGAGAAGGCTTTGGGTTATTTGTAGCGCTGAATCTTGTCTGCTGGTCTGTGACCGTTTCTCTGAGAGCCCTTGGACTTTAACCCCGTCTGAGATGAATTATAGTTTCTCCTGCTCTCATAATCAAGGGCTGATGGGGAATAAAGCAGCTCGATGCTGGGATCTGCTGAGCGCTTCGAGCCGAAACTCTCCCAGAAACCCTTTCACCAAGAACTCGTTCATCAGCATCACTGTGTCACCGAAGAAAAGTGACCAAATGAAGGAGGAAGCAAACGAATCACTGGTGTTCATGTAGACACATATCACCCACCATACAGCGGCTTCATTTATTCATTAACCTTCAGACAGGACAATGAATTTCATTTTTGTGTAATCAACTTTGTATTCTGCTTTAAAACGTGCACAATTTTGTGCTCTAACACATGCATATTTAAACATATAATACAAAAAACAGCACTTAGCACAAACTATATACAATTGCAAAAAACAAATGGAAAAAAAAAAAAAAAAAAAAAAAAAAATATATATATATATATATATATATATAATTAAATACATTTTTATATTTATTTAAAAAATATATAATATATTTTCATATACAATATATAAATATATAAGAAAATAAGAAATGCATGAGTAAATCTATTTAATAATAATATTATAATAAAAATTGTATTTTTCATTTATTTTAAATGGAAAAATTATTTGAAAATGGAAAATTATATATATATATATATATATATATATATATATATATATATATATATATATATATATATATAAAATGTATGTGTTTGTATGTATATGTATTAAGTAATATTAAGCAACATTAAAAAATACAAATAAAAAATGATTTATTTTCATTAAATTATTACAATTATTTTAAGTAAGTAATATGTACATAATAAAAAACATAAATAATGATATTTTATGGCACGATCAACTGATTCAGAATCAGTTTCATAATAAATATATTTAAGCTATGACGTTATATTTTTGGATATTTTTGATAGATATTCTGATCAGCCAGTAATTAAAAAATGTAGTCGCCAAATTAGTTTGCTGAGTGAAAAGGTTCATTTGTCCAGCCCTGCGCAGCATCCATCTCTTAGGAGCATCATTTGTACTATTCATTTTGTTATGGTCTGTTTCTTGAGTGTCATGACTTCCTGTCCCTTCATTTCCTGTTTCTTCTTTCAGACAGATTTTCCAGTGAAAGTCTTAAGTCTTACGTCTCATAAGAGTCCTTTGACATCCGCATCATCAAACAGAGGAGTTTCCATAGCAACCGATCCCACAGAAGCTGTTTGTGAGGAAACACTCACAATATCTGATGCTCTTTTCCCAGAGGACAAAACATCCAGACGCACGCTTGATTTTCCTGTTTCGTGTTTTCTATGAAAGTGTGTAAATCAAAGTGAAGTTTCTTAAAGTGCTCTGTTTGCATGGCATTAAACACACGGAGGGTCAGACGACGTGTGTGTGACGCCGAAGCCCCAGACGACACCAGATAAATGAGTTTTTGAGGGGAATGCGTTACGTAACACTGTATTATAGATGAGCAGCTCTTACCAAAGATCACATCTGTCCTCCAGAGGAATCACAAACTGCAGCTCAACGTCTCCATGCAGAATTTAACAGCTTTGAGGAAGATCTGAGTGAAACCGAGAGGCCTCTTTAATTTTTCATCAGACAGAGTTGGACAGGAACACAATGACAGACCAGAACCGATTTCAGTGTTATTACTGGAAAAAAATGGTGTAGAAACCATTTTCCCTCAGAAACTGCAAGTAACTTTCACATATAACTACAAAACGGCAAGTAACACATTCAATTAAATGTGAAATAATTAAAGTAGAAAAACAGAAATACTTTTTTTTTTTGTAAAACATACTTCAACTTTGAATTACAGCTTCAAAAATAATTGTTACAATTTGTTTCTAAATTTCCTTTAAATTTAAGTAATAATTAAATTTAAGTAAAAGTAAAAAATAAGTAAATGTAAAATAAATAAAAGTAAAAAATAAATAAAATAAAGGAAATTGTAAATAATTTTGTGGCATTTTTGACTGTGTGTGTGTTAAATATATCTATACATAGATTTTATTAATGATTGTTTCAGTTTTCTTTTTAGTTATTTTAGTACCTCACATTAAAACTAAATGAAAATGAGAAATGATGCCAAGGCAACAGTTTTTAATATTTTATTTTATTTCTCCTGATGGGAGCTAATTTAAGGAGTCAATATGAAATCACTGGCAGCTCATCCAAGATGATTTTTGATGTCATATTCTTTTCACCATCCAATTAAGTCCACCTCACAGTTTTTCTCATAAAATATCCTGTTTCTCTAAAATGCATCACATTTCTGAAGTGTAATGGCCTGTGAATGTTGTCTCGTGTTGACTCTGATCAGTATGGATGAATAAATGTCAAACAGTGAAACAGTAAACAGCCCATATCATCTCACACGAATGGACAAACCCTTTCTGATGAACGCATGTGATTTCGTCTAGACATGTTTGAGGAAATTCACTGTCTCTCATAGATCTTAAAGTTTCTCAGTTGTGTCAAGAAGAAAGTCTGGCTGGATAATTTTCCCCCTCGGCCGTAAGCGCTGCTCTAAGCACGTCGTTTGAGAAACAAATGTAGGTGTCAGGATTTTATGGAACAGCGTCCATGAACATACAGCATTTTATGAGTCAATCCTGTCGGCCGGGCTACAAAACAGCCTTGTAAAATTGTTTCACCCCGGAGGTCAGAAGAAACACACCTGCTGCTGAAACCAATCAGCAGAGACATCGAGCCCATGGTCACGCGCTTTCACTTTCTGAGTCTCCATGTCTGAAAATAACAGCGTTTCTGAGAGCCGTTCCTCATCAGAAACAGACCGGATCGTAGATTACTTTGAATGAAAGCATCCTCTAAATGCATGAATGTATATGTAAATGTAAATAGTTATTCTGCACAGGAAGATCGGTTATGGTGGTATTTGTTGTACTGAAGATTTAAATGTCAAAAACTGTATTACTGCATTATTAATGTTATTTAAGGCAAGACACCCCAGGTGAATAGGGTAAAAAATGAACTAAAATATATCACTATACTTCCCCAGTAGATTGATTACATTAAAAATTGCAAACATTTTTTGTATTCTGAAATGTCATGTTTAAATACACAAACGAAGCATTAAATATGCATTAATATGTGCATACATTTCCAGAAAATAAATATGAACACTGGATAATGCCAAGTTCAAAATTTTCTCCTATTTTGTTGACATATTAGAGTTAATGGTTTTTACAGAGGGGATTTTGGATTTCTCTTTTTACTGCTCCATAAATCAGAAAATACTATCAATAGCCAGAAAAAAATAGATTTTCACCATGTTTTTAGGCGTTAAATGATGTATAAACCAGTGTGAATGATATATGAACAAACCCTTCAGTAAAAATCTTCAGAATATAGAGAGAAATAAAACTCTAAGTTTTTGTGTTTGTAAGTGCTGCTGAAGTGGAGAAACAAACTCATTTGTAGAAAACAGCCTGTAAATATATGTAATGTAATTGAAATCTATAGATGCAAATAGATAACGTGCAATAATAAAACCAGTGTGAATGAAATATACAAACCCTTCAGTAAAAATCTTCAGAATACAGAGAGAAATAAAACTCTAAGTCCTGGTGTTTGTAAGTGCTGCTGAAGTGGAGAAACAAACTCATTTGGAGAAAACAGCCTTTAAATATACGTAATGTAATTGAAATCTATAGATGCAAACAGATAACGTGCAATAATAAAACCAGTGTGAATGAAATATACAAACCCTTCAGTAAAAATCTTCAGAATACAGAGAGAAATAAAACTCTAAGCCCTGGTGTTTGTAAGTGCTGCTGAAGTGGAGAAACAAACTCATTTGGAGAAAACAGCCTTTAAATATACGTAATGTAATTGAAATCTATAGATGCAAATAGATAACGTGCAATAATAAATCCAATGTGAATGATATGAACAAACCCCTCAGTAAAAATCTTCAGAATATAGAGAGGAATAAAACTCTAAGTCCTGGTGTTTGTAAGTGCTGCTGAAGTGGAGAAACAAACTTTTAAAGATATGGATTGGTGCTGAATCTAAAGACGCAAATAGAAAAAAATGCAATGAAATAAACACTTAAATGCATATTTTGGATGTTTTATTTTCGCTAGTCTGAAATGGCATGTTATGAAAAGCCAGATAACCCAAAAGACATGAGGAGGATGGGAGTCATGAGCTGAAGTTCATCATTCATAGCACACATCTCAGCTTAAACACTTAACCAGCATCCTTTATGAGCCTATAAAGAGAGTGTGAATATGAACCGAACTCCTTCACTTCAGCCTTTGACTTCATCTTCAAACCAACCAGCAGGATCTGAACTCTCTTACCATCTGAATCATTGACCTGAGTTCAGCATGTTTCTTCAGCTCACGGTTGAACCGAGTCTTTCAAGAGTTTTTCTCGGACAGACGTCCAGCTTTCTGATGACCTGTCTTTGTAAAGTTTCACTTCAGAGGTCAGTCAAATGACTTTCCTCTCATGCATGTTCACATGTGATGAGGAAAAGCAGATTAACTCATGTTCTTGTGAATGTTTTAATCTTTTTTGTGTTTCTCTTCACAGAACTGAGGCTTTATTGTGACACTTCAACAGTCAGACGTTCTTCATGGTCGCGCTTTAACATGAATTTTATATGGTTTAATATGAACCAGAGGGACATTTGAGTGTGAGTAGATTTGTGCAAAATACCAGTTCATGCCAAAAAAATGTAGACCTAAATTTAGGATTTATGTATTTGAATTACACATAAAATTTCCATCCATTTAGATTAGCAGTTTTAACACAAACAAACTAATAAACGTAATGTGATTCATATTTGTCAGTCATATATTAATGAAACAGGTCTGATTTCTGCACTCAAAAAATCATGGCATAGTTTATTATTAACTGTTTGCATGATTTTATCTAAAAAATCATATTTTACAAATGCATTTATTCAAGTTGCTTAAAAGCAGCATAAATCTGTTCATTGCGAAAACAATTCAATTTATTCAGTTAAAAAAGTATAAAAATTGGTTAAAATATGGCTAGCTGTGGAACAAGCAATAATCAGTTAGTTAAAATGTATGAGACTGAAACAAACAGGATTTATTGATAGTAAATATATAAACCTGATATTTGTGTATTTCAAACACATTCAGTTTATTAATACTATTACATAAATCTGACTTGTTTTATTTTTGAATGCCAAATATGCATTACATCAAGTTTATAAGTGCATGTTAAAACTGCATAATCCAAACAGATGGGAATTTGATGTGCAATTAAAATAAATCTTACATTTAGGCCTAAATATCTTTTAAATGTAGCCTAAGCACCGAACAATGTCTGTTAGCAGCAGACATTTTTTAATTTTTTCTACTTTCTATTTTTTCTACTTTAAAAAAAAACAGTGAAAAAAGACAACAGAATACAGATTTGAGGTAAAGATAAGTCAATAATTTTCATTTTGGGGTGATTTTTTTTTTCTTAATTGTTTAAAGAGAGACAGTAAAATATCGATATTTCTCATAAATATGAGGAATGAACTGATGAACAGTTTAGCTGTTCCCCAAAACCACTCTAAAATCATCAAACCAGACCATCCCATCCAATGTTTTAGCAGGATAAACATGTTTTCTGACTCTGAATGGCCTGATTATACACTTTTAAATACTGAAAAGTGTGTAAGTTCACATGTAAATAAACAGCGAGCTCAGTGTGTTCTCTTCATTAGCATCTTCACATTCACATCTCATATTATACTTTGTTTTTTTATTTAGCCATGAATAATTCATGGTCTCGTACATGTGTCTCTGCGGGTGATGGAACATCTCACTTGAAATCGTTGCACTGCAAATATTTTGAAACGATGAACTTTTGAGGAACTTCAGTGTCGGGTGCGACGCGCGGCTCAGAGGGGTTTATTTATTCATGTTCTCCCTCACCAGCCTCTGAATCTAAATCTCACAGTGTGCACAAGAAACTTTCCTAATATTGTATTAAACAGGGACAAAAGTCACAAGTTCAGCTATAAAAGAGCAACCAGACGAAGATCATGAGCCACAGAAAATCCAATTCAGGCAGTTCTTCACTATAGTCTTCCTTTACTGTGTAAACCATAAAGATGCTGATGTTGTTTTTGTCCAATTCAGGAGTATTTCAATGTCTTTAGACAACATATTTCTTAAACATCTTTTGCCATTTTTTTTTTTTTTGAGAATCATATTTTATCATCAGGCTTTATTGCTCATAGTCTGATGTAGTGAGAATATGGAGAAAAAACAGCTGAATTTTATTCAAAAATATGAATTTGCTGCAGATGCTATGTTGAAATTCTGATGCTTGCAATGTAAATCAATGAGATCTTAATAACAGGACATGAAATTATCTAAATATCAGACATCGCTCTATATCTCCAATAATATGTCTCTGTAAAATGAGAGTGAAATGATCCAAATATATGCAATGCAATGCTGACTGAGAGATGCAGAAATAAATGCTCCTCAGAAGATGTGAGATGAAGATCATTCCTCCGCTGAGGAACAGTGAAAGAAAAGCTCCTCAAAACATCCTGATGATCAGATTTGAGACGCACTGCTTTCTCTAAAAAATGATTGATGGAGAATCAAGTAAAGCTGAGCTGCTTCAGTCCACTAAGTGTTCATCTGGAGATATTACTGCAGTTATTCTGATAAAAATCAGTCAAGATTTGAGAGCAAAAAGGGCAAAACTGAATAGCTTTGACTTGATAAAAAACTATACACTATCAATGCAACAGAAGGCATGGAGGAGATTGAGTGTGAAACAGGTTTAACAGCATCATGTTGATCATTTAGAACCTTAGAAATGTGCATATCAAATATTATAGTTGATGATAGCTGTTCCAAACTGGCTGGATTTATGAACATTACCGCTGGTCAGCCAGATAAGGACCCGCTTAAGCTGGATTGGTCAGAAGGGCTGTTATCAAACCAAAGCTGCTCATAGTCTGACTATCTGTGTCCAGCAGCTGTAAGTGAATGTGTGGGATGTGAAAGCGCTGACCGTCCGACCCAAACAGGCCATTAGGAAGCACAAACCCCTCGGGCTGAGCGTGGAGAGGCAGGTCTGTTTCCTCCAGACGTTAGCGTGCACACCGACAGCGGTTTAATTAAACCAGATAAACTGGAAAACATTCCCTGTCTGTCTCAGTGGGTTAGTGGGTAATTTGTGTCGCTTGGTGAGACTCAGTGAGAGGTTGATTCATTGAGCACCGTTAGCTATTAGCCATTAGCGCCCACAGCAGTAAAGCCATCCGCTCTGTGTGTGTGTGAGTGTGTGTGTGTGTGTGTGTGTGTGTGTGTATCACCCGCTGGTCTGATTCCGTGTCTGACGTGATGCTGAACAGCGGGTGATAATGTGTGTCTGGTTGCTCGAGTCTTTTCTGAGTGATTGATTGATTTACTTTCAATTTTCATCTCTGTTAAAACCTGAAAACACACGTCTGTGAGTTTGTTTTTACCTAACAGCTCTGTTTGTTGGGACTAACAGCTGGATCCACGGACAAACCTTCACTTTCAGTCCATCTTACAGTTGCGTTTAGTATTTTAGTAGGCCATCCCTCTGGTTCCCTCATTCAAAACCCAACAGGATTTTTAAATTGACTTTAGTATTATTACAGAAAATAAGCTCTGTGACCAACAAACGTTTATGATCTTTTCACATTTTGTTCATCATGATAGTCTACATGATAGTATAAATATGAAGCCTAAATTCTATTGCCTATCTATATCTATACATCTATCTATATATCTCGGGAATATATACTGTATATTGGATGAGTTCACTACAAAACCCGCTCAGTTGCTACTCAAAACTAGCCCAATGTGTTTCGAAGGGGGAGCCCGCGTTCTAGGGGTAAAATACACATTTTTTAGCAGGGTTCCCCTGATAAATTTGCATTTTAGGGGCTAAATATCACGTTATCAGGGTCGCTTCAACCGATAAAAGTGATAAAGTAGCCCAATTCTGTGGGAAACCCGTGGACTTGGCAACACTGGAGTCAATGACTCACTGATCCATTCATAAAATTCGTTCCTGAATGAATCAGTCATTTTGAAAGAATCGATTGAAAATGACTCAGTGACTCATTTATGTGGACAGTGGCTTGCCGCCACCTAATGGTAATTTTAGTTTTATGCTGAAATGTATCATTAGGCCTATGTATTTATATATATGTTTATTTAAAACATTATTCTCCTAACATTATTTATGCAAGCTCAGTGTAATGCAAGTGCTAGAATATATAGACTACAGAAGCTTGCATGTTTACTGTCTCTCGTGACAGAAGAGTCTTCAGCCGATGGACGTCCTGCTGCTGTGTGAACGCAGCTGAAATGTAGTGTCTATATTCAGACTCTGAAAGTGCTTTTGTTCGTTGTTTTCCCGCCACACACGCTGACACACATGATATCAGACTCGTGTGACGCCCGCGTCTCCTCTGAAGTGAAGATGGAGCCGTTGAACCGTGCGAGCGTCTGATGTTTGTAGGTCACAGATCATCATCTGTGGCTGTTTTACAGATGTTTGCTGTTGTTGGTCTCATTAGGGTTCAGGTTTATTCTCTGTTCTCCAGCACACGTCAAGCAGGTGCGATTTAAACAAGCTCACCAGCACGTTTATTATTTGATCTTGTTTATGAGAACGCACATTCAGTGGCAGAAAATCTGATTTCAGTATTACCCAGGCTAATATTTATTTTCAATGCTTTAACACTTGTTTGCATGTAATTAATCACACATATGCAATATTGATTTATTGTTTTTTTTATTGATCTAATGAAAAGTCACATGTGTTTGGGGACAAAATTTGTACCCATAAGTGAGCAACACTTGTCTTTACATCCCAAAACTTTGTGGACGTCTATGAGGAAGGAGAAGAATTTAAAACACTTGCATGAATTCTTGAGCAAAATATATTTATTATTTGATTATTTATAAATGATCATTTTGAGGTGGGACTAGTTTAATAGGTGGGTGGATTTGGTCACTTCACGTCTCTTTCTCGTCTTCTCACACAGATATCAAGCAATGATTACAGATTTATCATCTGGTTGAACATTACACAGACAGAGCTGTTAGTGAGTCTCTTACTAACACGAGTAAACTGACTTTAATTCATGTTTCAAAGTGATTACTTATTATTTATGTATTTTTACTAGTTTGTGATAGTTTTACTGTGTATCACACTTTAAGAAGCACATTTGAAAGTGGTTCATTAATTTTATTATTATTATTATTTCTGAACTTCAGCGCTGTGTTGTATGGGACTGTGTGTGTAGGTGTGTGGTTTTGTGCTTCATGTTTTGCCCTCAGGGCGTCTGAGTAAAATTAAAGCCTGCAAATCCGATTATTTTCTCCCAAAGGGGCCTGACTGATTGTCAGCTGAGAGCTCGTTTACTTTAACACTCGTGTGTGTGTGTGTGTGTGTGTGTGTGTGTGTGTGTGTGTGTGAGCTCCAGGGCCAATTACAGAACAATTACAGCTGGTTAATTCTGTAGCATGTCTTCTCAGCGTGTCGTGTGTCTCGTCTGATTGTGAGAGCCACACCGCTGTGATGGACATGATGATGTTCTTCAGCTCAGCGTTTGGACGTTTCATTAAAGCCAATTTGGTCAGTTCTGAGATTTTGTTCTGCTTTGCCTCCATATCATGTCTTCTTTCTGGTTAGCGTGAAGAAAACATACAGAATACACATTTAAGTGTTTGTTTTATGACACTTTATCTATTTGTGTCGGTAGATTTCAACGTCGATATATCTTTAAAGGTTTTTTCCTCCACTTCTGCAGGAATTACGCACTCCTATATTTTGAAGGTTTTTACTGAAGGGTTTGTTCATATATCATTCACACTGGTTTATCTAATAGTTTACTCCAAAAAAACATGGTGAAAATGTAATTTATTGACAGTATTTTCTGATTTCGGGAGTGATAAAAAGAGAAATCCAAAATCCACTTTAAATCTAATATGTGTCAGCCAAACGAAAGAAAAGTTTGAACCTGGCTTTAGTTTATCGTATGTTCAGATTTGTGTAAGTTTCATTTCTAATTAGATAATGCATCATCGTCACTTTTAAACATAACATTTCAGAAAACTTACAATACAAAACATTTGTCTTACTGTACTGTGATTAATTAACTGGTGAAGTATGGTGATGCTGAGTGGTTAACCTTTAATACCCTATTATTTACCTGTAGTGTCTTGCCTAAAGTGTCACAGATTTTTTCATTTATATGTGTTTGTCTATTTTTGGTATTGATTCTGATTGTATTTTCACATAATACCATAGTTTTACATGGTAATGCCATGTATATTTAGATATTTACCATGGTTTACAATTTTTTCATGGTAATACCATAGTTTTTGGACATTTACCATGGTTTTACCATGAATTTTCATGGTAATACCATAGTGTTTGGACATTTACCAAGGTTTACAATGTTTTTTCGCAGTAATACCATAGGTTTTGGACATTTACCAAGGTTTACAATGGTTTTCCGCAGTAATACCATAGTTTTTGGACATTTACCATGGTTTTACCATGAATTTTCATGGTAACACCATAGTTTTTGGACATTTACCAAGGTTTACAATAGTTTTTCACAGTAATACCATAGTTTTTGGACATTTACCATGGTTTTACAATGAATTTTCATGGTAATACCATAGTTTTTGGACATTTACCATGGTTTTACAATTAATTTTCATGGTAACACCATAGTTTTTGGACATTTACTAAGGTTTACAATGTTTTTTTGCAGTAATACCATAGTTTTTGGACATTTACTAAGGTTTACAATGGTTTTTCGCAGTAATACTATAGGTTTTGGACATTTACCATGGTTTTACAATGGATTTTCACCATATTACCATAGTTTTTGGACATTTACCAAGGTTTACAATGATTTTTCATGGTAATACTATAGTTTTTGGACATTTACCAAGGTTTACAATGTATTTTATGGTAATTCTACAGTTTTTGGACATTTACCATAGTTGTATGGTATTGTACCATGTATTGTTGAACATGTACAATGGTTTTCAGGTTGATACCATGGTTTTTTTTTTTTTTTAAACAATACATACCATAGGTTTAGACAATGGTTTTTCTAGGTTTTTTAAAATTTTTATTTTTTAAATGGTAATACCCTGTATTTTTTTGGTATTTATGCTTTATGTTTTTCACATAAAGCCATAGTTTTGGAAAAATACCTGTACCATGGTTTTACAATGGTAAGGCTGTGTATTTTTGGTGATGATACTTACTGTGTTGTTTTATTTTTCCACATAATTCCATACTTTTTGTACGTGGTTACCAACTGGAGATTATCGTGTCTGAGTTTGCTCGTACAGCTTAACCCTGTTTTACAAATAGTACAGATTTATGATCAGCCACAAAACTAAAATTACCAGCAATTGCTTTTGGCTAAATGTGCATGGATAACACTCATATTTCATAGTTTTTTTTCATGTATGTATGGTTGTGTGTGTGTGTGTGTGTGTGTGTGTGAAGTCCCTATGGGTTGGTTGGTGACCTACTTTGCTTTTTGCACATTATGTTGAAAAGCTTCTGATCAATTCCACTGTGAGCTGCGTCTCCCCAATCAGTAATAACAGTTTAAGACTAAAAACCACTTAAAATCTCCACCACAAGACACACAATCTGACCAGTGCTGACTGTGTGTGTGTGTGCGTGCGTGCGTGCGTGTGTGTGTGTGTGTGTGTGTGTGTGTGTGACATCAGTGTTACTGACACAAAAGAGCCTCATTGTTTGAGCACTGATGCTCACTGACTCCTCCCACCGATGTAGCCACACCCCTCTCATCATTATTCATAGGCTGAGCTGCTGAAGGGGGCGTGTCCGCGTGTGCTCGTGTGTGTGTGTGTGTGTGTGAGAGCTCGCGCATCGCTCACACGCTGTCGGATGCCAGAGGCTGCGGTTGTGCGTGCAGGTCTGTGCGGTGACACACGGATGAGAGGCGCTGTGTGTGCGCGAGCCGTTCTGGAGGGAGAGCGAGACGGCTGCTGTATCCCTGAGCACGAGGATGGGCTGCAATCTGTGTAGTTTACAGAAGAGAGAGGAGCATTACAAACTACTGTACGAGATCTCACAGGTGAGACATGCCACTTACCTGAGATTCAGGAGCCTTGTGCTGCTGACCCCAGAGTTTCTCATCTGTCAGGTTTCTGGAGTTGGCACTATGGTCATACCATGTTTGCTTTTAGGCATGCTACTATACTTATTTATTTGTACCATGGCAGAAGCATTGGTTTTTGGACATGTACCATGATTTTACAATGGCTTTTTATGACAATACTCTCTATTGTAGGTATTGTTGCTGTGTCTATCACATAATACCATAGTTTCACATGGTCCTACTATGTATTTTTGGACATGCCATGGTTTACAATGCTTATTCATGGTAATACCATGTATTTTTTCACACAGTACCATAGTTTTTGGATATGTACCATGGTTTTACATTGGCTTTTCATGGTAACACCATGTATTTTTTCACACAATACCATAGTTTTTGGATATGTACCATGGTTTTACAGTGGTTTTTATGGTAATACCATGTATTTTTTTCACACAATACCATAGTTTTTTTGTTCGTGTACCATGATTTTACAATGGCTTTCATAGTAATATCATGTATTTGTGACATAATACCATGCTTTTGGGATGTGTCCCATAGTTTTACAATGGTTTTTCATGGTAATGCCATGTATTTTTCACATAATACCACATTTTTTAGACATTTACCATGGTTTTACAATGTTTTTTTTTTTTGTTTGTGGTAATACCGTGTATCTTTGATCATGGTATTTTGTATTGTTTTCTTATCCCACATAATACCATATTGTTTTGGACACGTACCATTATTTTACAATGGTTTTTAATGTATTTTTCACATAATACCATAGTTTTTGGACATGTACCATGGTCTTACCTCTTTGGGACTTGTCACTCTGGATGTTTCACACTATAAAGTTGCAGTAATATCTTGATATGTGCTGTACGGTAAAACCGTGTATCTTGTTGACACAATACCCTAGTTTTCAGGCATGTACCATGGTAGTTTCACAGTATTATTTGGAGTACCATTTAAATACCATGGTACATGTACAGTATATGTAACCATTGGCATTGAATATATGAAAGTACCACAGTAAAACCACCACTGTACCACGGTACCACCATAGTAGTTCTTGCAGTTTTAGTTCTGTTATATGCAGTAAACAAATAAGCATAAGTGTGAGCAAATACACAAACATGGAGCAGCTGATGTTCCTGAGGTTGATCTGATGTGCTTGTGGGGCTTTTGTGTGATTTATAAACAGTCTAACAGTGAGTCTATAACCAACAGCACATCCAAACACGATCAGTGCTGATTCCCACCGAGCTGAAGGTCTGTAATTTTGAAGATGATCCAGCGTTGAGCTGCTGATTGATTCTCTGCTGCGTGTTTCATTAACTCTTATGACGCTGAAGAGCTTTAATAGCCTCTGTATCACACACACACACACACTCCTCATATTCACGGTGGTCTCATTAGCTCTCGTAGAAAACGATTCTGGGTCCCAATAAAACGTGAAATGTTCCGCTGAGTGTATGACGGGAGATTCACTCGGTTAATTGCTGCCTTTGTTCTGTAACGAGGAGTTTTGACGAATCTCCTCCGGATGGATCGTTTTAATCAGACCGATGAAGATCACGTGGGTCTGATGAGCTTCTGTAGGTCACGTTTCAGATTGAAGCTTCACCAAAACCACTACTTTAACAGAATTAGGCGATTTAATAAAATAGAAACAGTCCATGATGTGAGGTTCTGTTGGAAACCCAACCGATTATGTGCCGTCTCAGAAAACTTCTGTGCTTTACAACATTAATCACAGCGTGCATGCAAATATTTCTGGAGCTGATTCTCCTTCCGCTGTGGTTTTATTCGCTTTATTTTGGGATACTTCTTTCTTTGTATTGTGTCCTCTGGTGTGTAAGCTCCTGCTTCTGAAGGTGGACGGCAGATGAGATCCTCAGATCTGGTGTCTAGTGTTTGGAGCTGTAGCCTTCAGTAACACAAGCTCTCGTCTCCTGTGAAAGGACACCGTAAGTGATTGTTTGGCGTTTGAAAGCGTGCGATGGTGTAAGCGAGGTGTTCACACACCCACGGCTGAAAGTGTGTCGCTCTTCTCTCCTTCACTCCTTTCATTTCACAGACAGTTTGCAGGATTTGATTCAGACTTTATAGAGGTCTGTCCGGGTTTCTGTAGTTTTTCATGACTGTTCCTTTAAGGCTTAATGATGTAATTGTGGAGCTCCTGCAGCAGCTGAACATCTGCCATTGAGATGAATGGGAATCCTAACGGATAGAGACGCCAGGTATTACATTGACCTCCTTGATGCTTTCTTTTGTTTTTTTTTTACTTCATAAACCACATTGCAGTGCATTCTGGGATTGCCTTGGAATAGATACACGTAATGCTCCCTTACAAATTGTCTGAAACAAGGTGTCTTAAAAGGAAGCATAATCTTCTGTATATATATATATATATATATATATATATACACATATGCATCCATATACTATTTTTACATAATATCATAGTTCTCGGACAAATACCATGTTTTTACAGTGTTTTTATGTCACAATACCATGCTTTTGCATACAATACTATAGTTTTTGGACACATACTATGGTTTTACAATGTTGCTTTCATCACAATACCATGTTTTTTTGACATAATACCATAGTTTTTGGATATGTACCATCATGGTAGTTTCACAGTATTCTTTGGAGTGCCGTTTATATACCATGGTACATATATAGTAATCATTTAGCACCACTGGCATTGAATATATCAATGTAAACCCACCACTGTACCATGGTACCACCATAGGAGTTCTTTTAGTATGAGTTCTGTTGCATTACTGTAAATAAATGAGGATAAATGTCAGCAAATACACAAAGAGTATACAAAAGAAGAGAAAGCATGTATAGATAGACAGAGATAATGAAGTAAATTCAGGAATATTATTCTGTGTGTTTGTTGTGGTGTGTTATAAGCGCCGCTGGTGCGAGTGAGAGTCAAACTCAGCGGTGTGTGTCGTTCTCTGGGCTAATTAGTCTTTCTACAGATGCATGTGGAACACATCGCTGCACAGGAAGTGACATTTCCATCTGCACTGGTGTTTGTGTGCGTACGCTGGGCTCTTTAATTGTCTGCTGATGGTCTATAAGCCCCGTAATGCTGTGCTGGTCTCCAGAGACTTGAGGTTAAAGAGGAGTTCAGTGTATTCTGCAGTGCATGTGATGAAGAGCGCCACCTATAGACTGGACTGAGCTGGTTTTCACATATTCATGATTGAGATGTTCGTGGGATACTGTAGGGATGTTTTATTTTGTGCCACCAACAACGTAATCAAATGCATGCTTTCCTGAAATATTTTCTTAGTTTTTCTCAGGTTAGAAAGGAATGTTTATGTCTGGTTCAGTGACTCATATGAGTCATACAAAAGCGATTGGTAAGATTTTAATGTTTTTTAAAAGTGTTTTATGCTCACCAAGGCTGCAAACATACAGTAAAACAGTGAAATATTATTACAATTCAAAATAGCTGTTTTCCATGTGAATATATTGTAAACTGTAATTTCTTTCTGTGATGCGCAGCTGAATTTTCAGCATCATTAATCCTTCAGAAATCATTCTAAGATGCTGATTTGCTGCTCAAGAAACATTTCTGATTATTATCAATGTTGAAAACAGATGAGCTGCCCACTATTTTTGTGGAAACTGTGATACATTTTATTTCTTAGGAGTCACAGACGAACAGAAAGTTAAAAAGAACAGCATTTATTTGAAATAATTCATTTAGAATCTTGGAAGTCCAGTGTTCGTCAGGTGTGGAATGAACAGCGACGTTTGGAGCTCTACTGTGACTTCATAAAATGTGTGTGTTTCTGAATGTGTGAGCTGGACAGGTGCATTGATAAATGAGTTTCATCACCGCTGGGACGTGTGTGTGTGTGTGTGTGTGAGGAACGGCCTGAGGCCCCGGGGCCCCTGTGACCCCCTCCACATCGGACTGTACGCTACAAATGTCCCAATCCATCTCTCTGTCCGGCCGCCTCTCGCTGACTGATGGTCCTCAAACCTCACAGCTGGATCCAGGAACAAAAGACTAGAAAAATGAGCCGTTTGATTGATCTGGTGTCCACAGCCGTGAGATTACCTGCAGAAACACTCAGAGAGAGAGAGAGAGAGAGAGAGAGAGAGAGAGAGAGAGAGGTTCCCCACTCCTCTGAGTTTCTTTCCTTCGAATTTTAAGGGAGAGTTGGGAAACCTGTTTGGAAACAGACATTGTTGTGAGAGATAGAGAGCTGTACATTTTAAAAGAGGGAAAAAGAATGTGTTTAATTCCTCGTTCTCAATCTTTTCCCAGTGGGACTGTGTTTAAAAATCCTGGATGAATTTTGGATGAATATGTAACGCCGTGGACTAGCATTTGTGAATATAAAAGCGCAAAGACTGCTATTAAGTCAGTGTTTCACCATTTCATTTGAGAAAACGATCATCAAATACACACAGAAACTCAACACGCCAAAATAAAAGTTTGGTTTAACTTGAAGAAATTATGACAAATGTTTTACTATTGTAGAGTAAAATGTACTTCTCAAAATCCTAAAAATAATAATATAGTTTATTAAAACATTATTTACGGATATCACACACTTGTTTGTCCATGTTTTAATTTAAACATTAAATCGCTGTGGTGCAGTGCTATGTTAGCCAATAAATGAAAGAAACAATTAAAATTTAATTACATTTTAAAAGATTAATTAAATTGTTAAAGTTTTGTGCATTCATTTGATTACTGCTTTTTTTTTTTTTTTGCTAAGAAATATTATATCATAAAACACAGAATCCAGACAAATTTAAACAGACAACATAGAATTTCTGAAAAAACACGATTATTGTTAAATATTTTAATATATTCTTAAATTGTTAAAGTTTTATGAATTCACTTGAACGCAGAAAGAATCCAGTCAAAAAAATCACATTTAAAGTATAACGTGAAATGACTTGGAATTTTGGAAATTTTGAATGTATAAATCAAAATTAGTGCAGTACAGGGAATAAAACTGCAATATGGACTAGTGTCTGTAAATATTAAAATGCAAAATATTAAGTAATATTGTAAATGTGTTAATATTGTGAATGTAAATGTGAGTATAAAAATATGTTCATTAGAAAAATTAAAACAGACCAAACAGAATTTATTGAAAAAAAATTCTGAATTTCATAAGATACATTTATTGTTAAAATAAAAAAGATTAATTGTTAAAAGTTTTATTAATTCAATTTATTAGACATCTTTTTGATTATTACAATTTAATTAAAGGGTTAAAATCTAATCCAGAAAAATTAAAAACTGAAACAGAATTTGTGAAAAACAAACAAAGCAGGATTCAGTGCTCTATGCAGGCAGGTCTCATGTAAATCCAGTGACGCGAGTGAATGTGTTGGGGTTCAGCGGGAATGAGCCTCTGGCTGCTGACTCCATCAGTTTCCCAGCTCATTCTGAGCAGGGGTATGAAAAGGGAATATTTACAGATCCCTGAGACTGAAGAATCATGGCAGCGTTACATAATCACACATCTATTAATAATGCATGTGTGAATGTGTGTGTGAGTGCTGGCTGAAATGTTGCATCACAAATACACATCAATCTGCTGTTCACAGAGTTTCAGCTTCTGCATCAATCCATCAAATATTTTGATTCTTGGGGCCAGTTTTACTAACAGCGCAAACCGTCTTTTGGCGTTAAAATACTCAGGATTTACTGAAGACGTGCAGTGAAGAATTAGCGCTGAAAAGGCGTGGACACAGTTATTTTTGCGCCTGACATTATTGAATATGCATTTGTAGGAGTTTCCATTTCAGATGCTAAATTTATGGGCGGAGAATATTCAAATGAATCACTATCAAAACTTCTAGCAAACCTTAATTTTTTTCAATGTACTTCAATTAATTCATTATCTTAAGGTGAGACGCTACAAACATAACTTAGAGTTTTATTCGTCTCTATACTCTATTTTTACTGAGGGGTTTGTTCTTATTTCATTCACACTGATTTCATTAACATTTTAAATTAAATGTTTGTTTGTTTTTTTTCTGGCTGCTGACAGTATTTTTTTTATTTATGGAGCAATAAAAAGAAAAATCCAAAATCCCTTCAGTAAAGACCTTGAACTCTAATATGTCAACAAAATGAAAGAAAATTGAGACTGGCTTTATCCAGTGTTCATATTTATTTTCTGGAATTGCATGCAAATTAGTGCATATTTAATTAGATATTTTAACATTTCAGAAAACGTGTAATATTTAATGCACTGTGAATAATCAGCTGGAGAAAGTGTGAACTCAGTCTGCAGGAGCATCAGAATCAGATCCAGATCTCACGTCTGATTTGATTGACAGGTGTCTGATCTGATCTTCATAAACCCATGTGAATCTGATGTATTTACTCTGAGATGAGCTGCAGGTTCGGTTTCAATTTAGGCATGATATTTATATTGATATATTTGGAGTAATAATTTTGTATGTGGTATAACTACAATCATTTTTTAATTCAATGAACAATTATTGTTACTAAAATAACTACATTACATATTATTATTTAAATTCATAATATTACATTTAAAAAGTTCCATACATTGTGTGGAAACTGATTCACTGTCCAATTCAAAAGGTTTATTTGGAAGAAATTAATACTTTTATTTAGCAACAATGCATTAAATTGATCAAAAGTTACAGTAAAGACATTTATAAAGATTTCTGTTTGAAATAAATTCTGTTCTTTTGAACTTTCTATTCATCTGTGAATCCTGAAAAATAAAATTTATCACAGTTTCCACAAAACTATTGTGCAGCACAACTGTTTTCAACATCAATAATAATCAGAAATGTTTCTCAAGCAGCAAATCAGCATATAATTATGATTTCTGAAGATCATGTGACACTGAAGACTGCAGTAATGATGCTGAAAATACAGCTGCGCATCATAAATTACAGTTTAACACATATTCACATAGAAAACAGCTGTTTTAAACTGTAATAATATTTCACAATTTCTACTGTATTTTTATCAAATAAATGCAGCCTTGGTGAGCAGGAGAGACTTCTTTTAAACACCAACAATATATTACTGACCCCAAACCAGATTTGTTTAGTTTTTCCAGCATATTTAGTCAATTCATAAAATATTGAAACAGATGTTATGCATCAAACAGGACTGTTAGTTGACTCTGTATATGCATGCATGGTATGTATAATTTATCTAACACGTTTGTCGGCCAAACAGACATGGTCAACAACTCAAAATGACCACAAGTGAGGTCATGTGTTGGTCTGACCAGTATATTGGTCCACCATCACCACCAAAAACCATTTAAACGTGTGAAATCACGCAGTAACAAGTGACTTACACTGATTTCAGATGCTCATCCGATCAGGATTTGGAGGCATAACGATGATGTTTTATAAAATGCTAGTGTCCTCAGCTGTGTGTGTGTGTGTGTGTGTGTGGTTGGTCATTAGCGCTGTTATTCTTCAGTTTGAGGTCAGACGAGTCAGTGACTGCTGATTTCTCTGCAGTGTCGTTAAATGAAACGTAGAGCCTCATTGAACACGTGATTTTATTGCATCGTCTCTCAAAATCAACCCTTAATGCAGTTGACAGCAGGAATCACGGGCGTAAAACAAGTGACGTGATGAAATGTTTGGCTTCGGTGTGTTTGTGTATGAACAGCTTGAGCTCTTCTCTTGTGTTGTGAACGGAAACACACACACACACACACACACACACACACACACGGGCGTCTGTCGCTGGCAGTCGTCTGACCCGCTCTGTCCCGGACAGAAGGAGAACTCGTTAATTGACTTCATCATTGAGACAGAAGCACTGGAGAGAGAAACTGGAGCAGCTGATGGATGAATGATTGTGAGAAAGTGTTTGGACTGACTGACTTATCAAGCTGGAACGGCTAAAATGTGACTCTGGGACACTTATCAGAGCACTGATCTGTTTGTTTGAGCAATAAAATAAAATAAAAATTCAATAAAATAAGCATTGACTGAAATATAATTTTTCAATACTTGAAAAATGATTTTATTTTGCTTTCTAATTTTTTTGTTTAAATTGAAATACTAAAATAAGCTAAAACATACTAAATACTAAAAACATTTTTTGTTATTGAAATGAAATTAACAACAACTGAAATTAAATAAAATATAACTTGAAATACAATCATTTTTGAAAAGTATTTCGTTTTACGTAGTTGCCAAGGCAACATTTCTGATCTTAAAAACATAGTGAAAATGTTTTTTCTCATTTTAATTTAGTTTAAATTGAAGTACTAAAGTAATTAAAACTGTTAGAAAAATTTAATTTAAATAAAATAAATTTCAGCTGAAATAAAACAAATTATAAAATATGAAATTAAATGTTACGTAAATGTATTTTATTTTAGTTAAGTGCCAAGGCATCTTAGTTAAGTTTTATATAAAAAAATTAATAAAATCAAATAAAATGACAAAAATGAAACAAAATTACCTACGAATAAAATTTTAACAGAAAATCGAAAAATAAAAAAAACAATTTAAAATCTTAATAAAAACTATAATGTTATATTAATAATACTAAAATAATAAACTTCAGACTTAACCAATTACCAGTATCATCTTAATATCATTAAGATATTATAATAGTTTTTTGTAATATTTTAAATTATTATTATTATTATTATTATTTTTTTAGTAATTTCATTTTGTGTGTGTTTGTTATTATCATCATCATTTATTTATTTATTTATTTATTAAATGTGTCTATATAGTTTTTATTGTTTTTTTATTTTATATTATTTTTATAAGTTTTATTGGGAATTACAGTTGAAATAAAATAACTTTTAATTTATTTTATTTAGTTTATTTAATGTGTATTTTATGTTGTTTTTTTGTGTGGAGTTTTTGTTAAGTAACCTGGACAGATGTTTGAGAAACCTGTTTGGAAACAGTCATTGTGTTTCATCAGTGTTATGATGGTCGCCGTGATTTTGCCAAGTAAGACATGTTCCTGGATCAACATCTTTTGTTGATCCTGGATCAACATTACTGTCCAAAGATATAAACTTAACCCAATCCCTACCCCTAAACCTAACCCTACCCATAATTTATTCCTAAAATCAGTTGGAAATGATAGCTGATTAACAAGGGTGTAGAAGCACCTAACCCTGATCATAAGCCTAAAATAGATATTTCCTGAAAAGTTATATCTCAGTTCTGATTGGTTGATTGTAATGTTGTTCCAGGATCAACAAGGATGTTGATCCAGGAACATGTTGTACTTGGTGAAATCACGCTCACCGTGTTATGATACAGGCGTGGTTATTGAGTTTGTTTCTCGGGTGTGTTTCTCAGGCATGTGGGTGTGTTTTTCAGGTGTGTTTCTCAGGCGTGTGTCTCAGGCGTGTGGGTGTGTTTCTCAGGCGTGTGTCTCGGCATGTGGGTGTGTTTCTCAGGCGTGTGTCTCAGGCGTGTGGGTGTGTTTCTCAGGCGTGTGTCTCAGGCGTGTGGGTGTGTTTCTCAGGCGTGTGTCTCTGCATGTGGGTGTGTTTCTCTGGTGTGTTTCTTGGGCGTGTGGGTGTTTTTCTCAGGCGTGTGGGTGTGTTTCTCTGGTGTGTTTCTTGGGCGTGTGGGTGTTTTTCTCGGTTGTGTTTCTCAGGCGTGTGTCTCAGGCATGTGGGTGTGTTTTTCGGGTGTGTTTCTCAGGCGTGTGTCTCGGCATGTGGGTGTGTTTCTCTGGTGTGTTTCTTGGGCGTGTGGGTGTTTTTCTCGGTTGTGTTTCTCAGGGGTGTGTCTCGGCATGTGGGTGTGTTTCTCAGGCGTGTGTCTCAGGCGTGTGGGTGTGTTTTTCGGGTGTGTTTCTCAGGCGTGTGTCTCGGCATGTGGGTGTGTTTTTCGGGTGTGTTTCTCAGGCGTGTGTCTCAGGCGTGTGGGTGTGTTTTTCGGGTGTGTTTCTCAGGCGTGTGTCTCGGCATGTGGGTGTGTTTCTCAGGCGTGTGTCTCAGGCGTGTGGGTGTGTTTCTCAGGCGTGTGTCTCGGCATGTGGGTGTGTTTCTCAGGCGTGTGTCTCAGGCGTGTGGGTGTGTTTCTCAGGCGTGTGTCTCAGGCGTGTGGGTGTGTTTCTCAGGCGTGTGTCTCGGCATGTGGGTGTGTTTCTCTGGTGTGTTTCTTGGGCGTGTGGGTGTTTTTCTCAGGCGTGTGGGTGTGTTTCTCTGGTGTGTTTCTTGGGCGTGTGGGTGTTTTTCTCGGTTGTGTTTCTCAGGCGTGTGTCTCAGGCATGTGGGTGTGTTTTTCGGGTGTGTTTCTCAGGCGTGTGTCTCGGCATGTGGGTGTGTTTCTCTGGTGTGTTTCTTGGGCGTGTGGGTGTTTTTCTCGGTTGTGTTTCTCAGGGGTGTGTCTCGGCATGTGGGTGTGTTTCTCAGGCGTGTTTCTCAGGCGTGTGGGTGTGTTTTTCGGGTGTGTTTCTCAGGCGTGTGTCTCGGCATGTGGGTGTGTTTTTCGGGTGTGTTTCTCAGGCGTGTGTCTCAGGCGTGTGGGTGTGTTTCTCAGACGTGTGTCTCGGCATGTGGGTGTGTTTCTTGGGCGTGTGGGTGTTTTTCTCGGTTGTGTTTCTCAGGCGTGTGTCTCAGGCATGTGGGTGTGTTTTTCGGGTGTGTTTCTCTGTGGGTGTGTCTCGGCATGTGGGTGTGTTTCTCAGGCGTGTGTCTCAGGCGTGTGGGTGTGTTTTTCGGGTGTGTTTCTCAGGCGTGTGTCTCGGCATGTGGGTGTGTTTTTCGGGTGTGTTTCTCAGGCGTGTGTCTCGGCATGTGGGTGTGTTTCTCAGGCGTGTGTCTCAGGCGTGTGGGTGTGTTTTTCGGGTGTGTTTCTCAGGCGTGTGTCTCGGCATGTGGGTGTGTTTCTCAGGCGTGTGTCTCAGGCGTGTGGGTGTGTTTCTCAGGCGTGTGTCTCAGGCGTGTGGGTGTGTTTCTCAGGCGTGTGTCTCAGGCGTGTGGGTGTGTTTCTCAGGCGTGTGTCTCAGGCGTGTGGGTGTTTTTCTCGGTTGTGTTTCTCAGGCGTGTGTCTCAGGCGTGTGGGTGTGTTTCTCAGGCGTGTGTCTCAGGCGTGTGGGTGTGTTTCTCAGGCGTGTGTCTCAGGCGTGTGGGTGTGTTTTTCTGGTGTGTTTCTTGGGCGTGTGGGTGTTTTACTCGGTTGTGCTTCTCAGGCGTGTGTCTCAGGCGTGTGGGTGTGTTTCTCAGGCGTGTGTCTCAGGCGTGTGGGTGTGTTTCTCAGGCGTGTGTCTCGGGCGTGTGGGTGTGTTTCTCTAGTGTGTTTCTTGGGTGTGTTGGTGTGTTTCTCAGGCGTGTTTCTCGGGTGTGTTTCCCAGGTGTGTTTTTCAGGTGTGTTTTTCAGGTGTGTTTCTCAGGCGTGTGTCTTGGGCGTGTGGGTGTGTTTCTCTAGTGTGTTTCTTGGGCGTGTGGGTGTTTTACTCGGTTGTGCTTCTCAGGCGTGTGTCTCAGGCGTGTGGGTGTGCTTCTCAGGCGTGTGTCTCAGGCGTGTGGGTGTGTTTCTCAGGCGTGTGTCTCGGGCGTGTGGGTGTGTTTCTTGGGTGTGTTTCTCAGGCGTGTGTCTCAGGCATGTGGGTGTGTTTCTCTGGTGTGTTTCTCAGGCGTGTATCTCGGGTGTGTGGGTGTGTTTCTCTGGTGTGTTTCTCAGGCGTGTATCTCGGGCGTGTGGCTGTGTTTCTCAGGCGTGTGGGTGTGTTTCTTGGGTGTGTTTCTCAGGCGTGTGTCTCGGGCATGTGGGTGTGTGTCTTGGGTGTGTTTCTCAGGCATGTGTCTCGGGCATGTGGGTGTGTTTCTCAGGTGTGTTTCTCAGGCGTGTATCTCGGGCATGTGGGTGTGTTTCTTGGGTGTGTTTCTCAGGCGTGTGTCTCGGGCATGTGGGTGTGTTTCTCTGGTGTGTTTCTCGGGCGTGTGGGTGTTTTTCTCGGTTGTGTTTCTCAGGCTCGTGTCTCAGGCGTGTGTCTCGGGCATGTAGGTGTGTTTCTCTGGTGTGTTTCTCAGGTGTGTATCTCGGGCGTGTGGGTGTTTTTCTCGGTTGTGTTTCTCAGGCTCGTGTCTCAGGCGTGTGTCTCGGGCATGTAGGTGTGTTTCTCTGGTGTGTTTCTCAGGTGTGTATCTCGGGCGTGTGGGTGTGTTTCTTGGGTGTGTTTCCCAGGTGTGTGTCTCAGGCATGTGGGTGTGTTTCTCGGGCATGTGGGTGTTTTTCTCGGTTGTGTTTCTCAGGCGTGTGTCTCAGGAGTGTGGGTGTGTTTCTCAGATGTGTGTCTCGGGCATGTGGGTGAGTTTCTTGGGTGTGTTTCTCAGGTGTGTGTCTTGGGCGTGTGTCTTGAGTGTGTGGCTGTGTTTCTCAGGCGTGTGGATGTCTTTCTCAGGTGTGTGTCTTGGACGTGTGGCTGTGTTTCTCAGGTGTGTGTCTCGGGCGGCGTGTGTCTTGACTGTGTGGCTGTGTTTCTCAGGCGTGTGGGTGTCTTTCTCAGGTGTGTGTCTCGGGCGTGTGGCTGTGTTTCTCAGGTGTGTGTCTCGGGCATGTGTCTTGAGTGTGTGGCTGTGTTTCTCAGGCGTGTGGGTGTCTTTCTCAGGTGTGTGTCTCGGGCGTGTGGCTGTGTTTCTCAGGCGTGTGGGTGTCTTTCTCAGGTGTGTGTCTCGGGCGTGTGGCTGTGTTTCTCAGATGTGTGTCTCGGGCATGTGGGTGAGTTTCTTGGGTGTGTTTCTCAGGTGTGTGTCTTGGGCGTGTGTCTTGAGTGTGTGGCTGTGTTTCTCAGGCGTGTGGGTGTCTTTCTCAGGTGTGTGTCTCGGGCGTGTGGCTGTGTTTCTCAGATGTGTGTCTCGGGCATGTGGGTGAGTTTCTTGGGTGTGTTTCTCAGGTGTGTGTCTTGGGCGTGTGTCTTGAGTGTGTGGCTGTGTTTCTCAGGCGTGTGGATGTCTTTCTCAGGTGTGTGTCTTGGACGTGTGGCTGTGTTTCTCAGGTGTGTGTCTCGGGCGGCGTGTGTCTTGACTGTGTGGCTGTGTTTCTCAGGCGTGTGGGTGTCTTTCTCAGGTGTGTGTCTCGGGCGTGTGGCTGTGTTTCTCAGGTGTGTGTCTCGGGCATGTGTCTTGAGTGTGTGGCTGTGTTTCTCAGGCGTGTGGGTGTCTTTCTCAGGTGTGTGTCTCGGGCGTGTGGCTGTGTTTCTCAGGCGTGTGGGTGTCTTTCTCAGGTGTGTGTCTCGGGCGTGTGGCTGTGTTTCTCAGGCGTGTGGGTGTCTTTCTCAGGTGTGTGTCTCGGGCGTGTGGCTGTGTTTCTCAGGTGTGTGTCTCGGGCGTGTGTCTTGAGTGTGTGGCTGTGTTTCTCAGGCGTGTGGGTGTCTTTCTCAGGTGTGTGTCTGGGGCGTGTAGGTGTGTTTTTCTGATGTGTTTCTCTGGCATGTTTCTCGACCGGATTTCTCAGGTCTCTGGCGTGCTTCTCAAGCGTTTTTCTCGGGCATGTTTCTCAGGTGTGTTTCATGGGCGTGTCTCTCAGTCGTGTTTCTTGGGCGTGTAGGTGTGTTTCTTGGGCATGTTTCTCAGGTGTGTTTCTCAGCCGTGTTTCTCAGCAGAGTTTCTCGGTCATGTTTCTCGGGCGTGTTTGCTTGACTGTGCGTCTCTTCCTCTATTGTTGGTTGTGTGTGTGTCTCTGTGGAATTTTCCTGGTGTGTTAATAAGCAGATGGTCTGTGCTGTTGTGGCAGATCTTTGTGCTTCAATACTCACTCTGACATTTCCACAAACGCTTGTACTATCAGAACAGAGCAGCTTTATCACCTGTGAGCGATGCACGGATATAGGATTCAAAGCAGCGCAGGAGCTTCGTCCGGGTCACAGCAGACCCTCTGCGGCCGCCCTGATAAGACACCGGGTGACAGAGGGTATGGTGGGACGCATCTGGCTGGAGAGGATGATAAAGAGGAAGGACAAAAGCAGACCTGAATCCATTTACATCATGAGATTTCTGTGCAGAGAATCCAAGTTAAATGCATAAATTAAAAAATATCTTCTGGTTTGTACCACCAGAGACAGATTTCACTCAGAAAATGCTGGTAAATTTCACAAGTAATTACAAAAAATCAGCATAGATTTAAACTTGAAATTTTGAAGTATAAAGACCAAAATTGTGTTTTCTTGTGTAATGTACTCTCTAATAATCTCTGTTTTATTTACAACTTGGAATTTTTTTAATTATTATAATTTTTTTACAGTGTAGAAATCTGATTAGGATAGCATTTTTGTAAATGTGTTTCCGTATGAATAGTGTTTTTGGTCATTCAGGGCACGATGGGTATGTTATGTCATAAAGTGGAAAAATAACTTATAAATCAAATTAAATATAAACGATATAATAATATAAATAGAATGAAATATAAAAATAATAAAATATAAAATTACAGATAATTAAGTGAATTATAAAGTAAAATATAAGTACATAATATCTATATTTGAATACTACAGTAATTAAAATAATATAGTAATATAAATGAATAAAACAATTAAATGAATAAAATAAATATAATCATTGAAATAAAGTTTAAATAAAATATAAATATATAGAAAACTTAAAATTAGAATTGTTCCCTTGGCAACTAATATAAATAAAATGGTAATAGTTGAAGTACTAAAATGACTAAAACTAAAACAGAAATCAAATATATTAAAACTAAAAAAAAAAAAAAGAACAATCACAAAAGCATATTACAAAATGACTTAAAAACAACTAAAAGTGTAAAAACAAATAAAACTAATTTGAAAAATGTATAAATATTCAAAAATAGTATATAAATAATATAGAGTATATAAATATTAGAACAATGCCTTGGCAACTAACTGAAATTAAACATTTTTAAGTAATAAAACTGAAAAATAAATAAATAAAGTTAAATCTAAGATCTGTCAGACCTGAGTATGTATCAGTCTCTGCTTCCATCTTTCTCTGCTGAAGTCCATACTGCCAAATCTACATATTTACATACACAACAAGATCAACAGCGCTCCAGACACACGTAATCTCTTCAAAACATTCAATTGTCTCCCCTGTCCTCCTCCACCACCTCCCACCACTTCTATAACAGCTAATGATTTCACAACATTCTTCACAGACAAAACTAGAACAATCAGTAGTCAAGTCTCACCTCCACACACACGGGACCTCAAACCAACCACATCTACTGATAAAACTCCATCTTCTCCTTCTGTCCCCTCACTGAGGCTGAAGTATCCAAACTTCTCCTCTCCAGCCATCCTACAACAGGTCCTCTAGGCCCAATCCCCTCACACCTTCTGCAAGCAATCTCTCCTACACTCTTACCGGCACTCACACACATCATCAACACATCCCTCCTCACAGGCATCTTCCCCACTGCGTTCAAGCAGGCTCGGGTAACCCCACTGCTCAAAAAACCTGCATAAAACACTTCACTTACAGATAGCTACAGACCTGTCTCTCTCCTTCCATTCATAGCGAAAACCCTCGAACGAGTGGTTTTCAACCAGGTCTCATTGTTTCTTTCACAGAACAACAAACTAGATGCTAATCAGTCAGGTTTCAGGAGTGGCCATTCAACTGAGACTGTGCTGCTCTCGGTCACTGAAGCCCTGCGGATTGCAAAAGCTGATTCCAAATCACCAGTTCTTATTCTACTGGATCTATCTGCCGCGTTTGACACTGTCAATCATCAGATACTCCTCTCCACCCTCTCATCACTGGGCATCACAGGAATTCCACTTCGCTGGTTTGAATCCTATCTCACTGGTAGGTCTTTCAGGGTGTCCTGGGGAGGGGAGGTATCCAAAGCACATACACTGGTCACTGGGGTTCCTCAGGGATCGGTTCTTGGACCCCTCCTCTTCTCCACATACACTACATCGCTGGGTCCCATCATACAGGCACATGGCTTCTTCTACCATTGCTACGCTGATGACACACAGCTCTATCTCTCCTTTCAACCAGATGATCCAACGGTAGCTGCAAGGATCTCAGGTTGCCTGACGGACATCTCGGCATGGATGAAAGAACATCACCTTCAGCTCAACCTGGCAAAGTCTGAGCTTCTTGTCCTCCCTGCCACTCCGACTCTACAGCATGATTTCACCATCCAGCTAGGTTCTTCTACAATTGCCCCATCAACTTCGGTCAGAAATCTTGGTGTAATCTTTGATAACCAGCTGACTTTCAAAGACCACATTGCAAAGACTGCTCGAGCTTGCAGGTTGGCACTACACAACATCAGAAAGATCAGGCCCTTTCTGACGGAGCATGCTGCACAACTTTTTGTCCAGGCCCTTGTCATTTCTAGGCTGGACTACTGCAATGCTCTTCTGGCTGGACTTCCATCAAACACAATCAAACCTCTACAAATGATTCAGAATGCAGCGGCACGACTGGTCTTCAACGAGCCCAAAAGAGCCTGATGTCACACCTCTCTTTATCTCCTTGTACTGGCTTCCATTTGCAGCTTGCATCAAGTTCAAGACACTGATGCTTGCTTATAGAACAACCACAGGTTCAGCAACCTCCTACTTCCACTCACTATTACAAATCTACATCCCCTCCAGAAGCCTGAGATCTGCGAGTGAGCGACGCCTCGTGGTACCACCACAGAGAGGCACAAAATCACTTTCCAGAACGTTTTCATTCTCCGTTCCTGGCTGGTGGAATGATCTTCCCACCCCGATCCAGAGTGCTGATTCCCTGACAATTTTCAAGCAACACCTGAAAACTGATCTCTTTCGACACTACTTGACTTCATCCTAAATTAAAAAATAAATAAATCTTTCACTTTATTTTTTCCTTCTCTTTCTAGCTTGTACTTATTTGAACAATGCCTGAAACTTCCTCTGTCTGTTTGCCTCTTTAAGAAGAATCGCTTTGTATTCCCCAAGTTACTTTGGATAAAAGTGTCTGCTAAATGGCTAAATGTAAATGTAAGAATAAATATTTCAACAAAGCAAAAACTGATACAAATGACAAAAACACATAACAAAATTACTAAAATGAAAACTAAAACGCAAATTCAGAATACGTATAGTTATTATAAAATAACATTAAAATAACGCTAACTAGTGTTAATCAATGATTTCAGTCATTTGCTATTCAAATAATGAATGTAATTTAATGAATAACTGTAAAACCGGTGATGTTTGCTGTCTTGCTCATTTACTGGCCTCTAATGCTAATTAATATTAATGAGCCACAGATGAGTGTATAATAGATATATGGCAGATTTTGAGGTCATAAACTGGAATAACAGATCTGGTTTAGAGTTTGTACAGTCAGTTCATCTCAGAAATCATAACAGTTTGTGACGTGAACGGACTGTTTGAGAGCTGAATAATGTGTGTGATATGAGGGAAGAAAACACACACACACACACACACACACACACACACACACACACTTGACTTTAATGAGACGCTCCTCAATGCAGGAGCACAAAGGCTTCTGGGAAAGCCATATTTTGTCTGAATGGGTGCTCAGATTGGCTCATATGTGAAAGTAATTAATTCAGATGAATAATATTGTTTGATTCCTTCGTCTTTAATAAAGGAGCCGTTTGTGTCGGATCTCATTCTCCTGTGTCTCTCATTCCTCTTCCTGTCTGTCGTCTGGCCCACAGGAAGAGGAAACGTGCATTAACGTCGCCGTGGAAACTGGAGCTAAACAGAAACGTGCCAGATTCCTGCCATAAACAGCACAGCTGTCAATCACAGGAATGATTGACAGGCAGGCAGCGTTTGACGATGATTGACCTTAAACTGAATTATTTACTGGCCTTTTATCTTAATTAATATATTCATGAGCCAAACTGAGATGAATATGTCAGATTTTTACTTAATATTATTTTATTATGATTGGTCATTTTGCGGTTATATATTTGTGTCTGATGAATTTTACTCATAACTTTGCTAGTTTCATGTTTCTGATTGGCTGTGTGATTGTTATTATAAAATAGGCATTTTAATAAACAGTTTAACAGGTTTAATGTGTGAACCATTTCTATCCATCTGTACGGTGTTGTTAATTGAAACTAAAACGATTAAAAACCTTTTTTAATTGAAATATAGCTAAAAAATAAAATAATTAAATGAAATAATAAAATAAATTATTAGATGAAAAACCTAAACAACTTAAAATGGAAAATATTACCTTGGCAACTAACTGAAATAAAACAATATAATATTTAATTTAACCAATAAAATGACTAAAACTAAAACAATTAAAAATGTTTTTATTAAAATAAAACAATATATTTAATGGAAAACTAAAGAAACTTAAAATGAAAAATGTTGCTTTGGCAACTAAATGAACTAAAACAATGTAATACTTAATAAAATAGTAGTTAAATAGTAGTTTTTTATTAATTGAAATAAACCTGAAATTAAGTTTATATATATATATTTATATATATTTATTTATTTATATATATAAACACACACATACATATATAGAAAATATTTAAATTTATGTATTTGTTCATATAATTTATATTATATATATAAACATATTTAAAATATGAACATAACTTATTTTACTTAAATGTATACATGCATGTTTGTGCATTTATTTATACATAATACATATACGCAGTACACACACATATTATGTGAACAAAAACATTTATTTTGGATGCGATTAATCACGATTAATTGTTTGACAGCACTAATAAGAATCTTGCCTTGCTGAAATAAGTACTAAAATCGATTATACTAAAAGAAGTGCATTTAATATAAATATTTCAACAAAACAAATCTAATAAAAATGACAAAAGCACATAACAAAATACTAAAATTAATATGAAAACTAAAAAGCCCATTCAAAATATTTATAGGCCTGGTTATTATAATATACCTCTAAAATAACACAAGCTAATGTTAATTAATGGTCTGAGTCCTTTACTGTTGAAGTAACGGCTGTATATTGATGAATGACTGTGAAGCAGCAGCGTGATCTGAGAAATCCAGCGCTGATCGATCGCACAAACACACACACGATGAGAGGAAATCCCTCCATCTGCAGATCTGACACACCTGCAGGGCATTGTGGGAAATAACCCACCCCCAGCACGCAGAAATAGAAACATGAGTTTTCCTCAAGCTGCACTGTTCCAGATCAGGGCTTTACAAACCGGCAGAACGTGCAGAAGTGAAGAAGAAATTAACAATAAAAATAAGACTGACCAACTATAAATAACTAGCTAACTAAATCTGAAAAAAAAAGATTAAAAAAGAATTAAATTTAAATTTAAATACATCAGCTTGATTTAAAAAAATTTATATATTAAAACAATTTAAGCTTGATATAGCTTTATTTTTAAGAGTTTATAAATACATTTGATTGAAATAAATAACAAAACATATTACAAATAAGTAATATAATCTGATTTATATAAATAAAAAGTTGATTAGAATAATATTTAAGTTTAACTTTTTTTTTATGAAGTATGTAAATAACAATAAATACAATTATTTTAGCAAGTTTCCAATATGTAATATAATTTGATTTATGTAAATAAATATTTATTTAAAAATTTTGATTATATAAATAAAATTTAATAGAATAACATTTAATTTAGAAATAAATTAATAATATAGTTGGATTTGTATAAATGAATAAAAATATTAGAATAATAAAATAAATATATTTGATTAGAATAATACATTTTAATTAATTAATTAATTAAAAATAATAATAATTAAAAAATGATTAAAATGATTTAAATACATCTAACAGTACTCTACTAGAAGTGATATGCTTTAAACATAGCCTAATATTCTACACATAATTAATTTTTAATAATAGTTATAATATGGGTCTTTATTCCTGAGGATATATATCTGTTTTTTCAGTGTGTGTGGCGTCTGTGTTTGTTGCTTCGGGATGATTTCAGTGCGTTGCATCACGGCTCTGTGCAGGTGAAGGTCTGCAGGTTTGATGTGAGCTCATGACACACACACACACACACACACACACACACACACACACACACACACTGCAGGAGTTGCTCGGTGTAGTTTGTGTGAGGATGAGGAGAGTAAATGAGGAGTTTTGGGTGATGATTGGCGCTGGAACAGACGCTTTACTACGGAGTCAGACAGCAGATGACCGTGAGCAGATGTCTGACGCTCATTGACTTGGAAAGCGTTTGCTGGCGGATCCTCGTGAGTCTGGAGCTGCTCCGTATGAGCGAGTCCTCGGGATCTCGCGGGTTTCTCGCGTCTCAGACCGCTGGTGAGGATCTTCGGCACTTCAGGAGCGTTTATGCTGTTAATCATGCGCTTCTGAGTGAAACCCCAGTCTCCAGAGAGTCATGCGTTCCTCTGTATATTTCATTCAGTGGCAGGGTTATAATAGACCAGATAAACAGATTTAAGCTACAGTTGACAAAGTAACATAACTTGAAGCACTGAAATAAGTCAATCTAAATAAACTTAAAAATAAAGACACAGTAAAAACAGTATAGGGGAGTATAAACAAACAAACAAACAAACAAACAAACAAAAAAGTGAAAGAGAAAATAAAAACTAATTCGAAATATGAACTAAAATCATTAAAAAAAATTGTTTTCATTACTTGAAACAAAATATGTCGATATATTAAATTTTGATATATTTTTAGATAATTAAACTATAGACATTTAATAAATTTTAATATATATAATACAAATGACTAAAACTTTAACTAAAATTAAAGTGAAAACAAAAAATATAAAGATAAAATCTTATTTAAATTATTAACAAAAACTAACACCATAAAAAATTGGTACTTGGAAAACAAAATGTTAAAAGTATTTAATAAAGTATTAAAAATATAAAAAATAAAGTATTTCAGCTAAAACATAAAAATGAGAAATGTTTCCTTGGCAACACATTTTTATATTTGGCTTTATTTCAGTTTTTATTTCATGTAACAAAAATATTTTTATGGTTTTAGTTTTTCGTTATAGACAGTTATTTCTTTGCTGAAATTCAGCCTTAAATAATCTTAATGTTAACACTTTTTTTTTTTCACCAAAAGAATATTCCAAACATTACAAGTGCTTCGTCTCATGGCTTTCTCTGTTTATTTGGATCTAATGGACTCGAACCAGAGGTCAGACTAACATTAGAAAGGTTCAGTTCTCAGGGTATGCGTGAACTCATCTGATTCAGAGTTTGGATAAAAGCATCTGACAAATGCATGAATGTAAATGTAGAAACAGAGTTCAGTTGCTGTAAGCTCTTTCTTCACATCAGGTTTCGTCTGTGTTTCTCTGCTGTGCTGTTGATTCTGTCAGAGAGTATTTTGATCATTGCCTCGATGGATCCGCAGGTGTTTGATCAACAGGTTAAAGACGTGTTTCTGAATGGTGTTTGATGGATGATGGGGTTGGAGTTTATCGCTGTCACAGCAGCTCTGTTTACATTGGCTAATTAGCAGTGCATTGTGGGTAATTGCTGCTGTGCTCCTGTCAGATACGCTTCATTTCCTCCAGCTGAGTTTGTTTATCATCTTCAGAGGAGAAACTCAAGATCTGTTCTGCGTTTGTCAAGATGACTGTGTGTGTTTATGCTTATTATATCTATAGATGTCCTAATTATCAGAAGTTTGCAATATTCCAATATGATTATCCCCCGTCCTAAAGATACCTGTATATTTTCATGCATTGTAAAACCTGATAAGTTAAGAATACTCAAAACATTTGAGTAAACAAACTCCATTTTTTTTAAGTTAGTAGAGCTTAACATTTTTATGACAAGTGGTGTCATAAAACAATGATAATTATATACAACTTGCTTAACATAAAACAACATTTAAGTACTATCTTGTGTCTCTCTGTGTTAATCTTGTGCAAAAACACACAAAACAACACTTAATTTCTGCATTTATTTTCCTTGTTGTCTGATGCAAAGCATGCTGGGAACTAAAAAACTCACTCATTTTAAGTTCACCTTACTACAACGACATTTTGGGTTTACAGAACTTATTTCAATTAAGTCTAAAGAACTTTCATTACTATTTGAGTGAAATTAACTTGAAATTAACTGTTCGGTTTTACAGTGTGCGTAAAAACCCATATTAAACTAAATTACATTGGATTACTATGTACTTTAACAATTAAAATATTACTATTAAAATATTGTTTGGACAATATTTGTTTATATATTAAGTAAATTAATTTTTTTCCCTGCTCACTATGGTACTGCATTTCTCAATTTTAATTTAAAATGTTTTTATTTTAATATATATATATATATATATTAGAATTTGTTATTTTAACAGTTTTAATTATTTAAATATAATTCAGTTTTTATCATTTATTTCAGTCATTTTAATTCTTTAATTATTTTCATATAATTTTATTTCTAGCATTTATTTGAATAGTTTTAATTATTTATTCAATTATTTTCATATAATTGTATTTTTAAGCATGTTATTTTAATGTAGTTTTAATTATTTAATAATTTTAATATATTTGCAATTTTTATTTACTATTTAATATAATTTTATCATTTATTTGTTTAATATTTATTTACTTAATATAATTATATATGTATTTATTTTAATATAGTTTTATCATTTTAGTATAATTTTTTATTTATTTTTATTTTTTCTCTTTTTCTTTTTGACTCTATTTTAAGCGTTTCCTCTCGTTTGCGGCCCCTGAGGCTCCCAGGACCCCAGATTGAAACCCCAGTGTTTCAGGGCGGATTTAACACTGCAGTAGTTTGCCAAGTCCGCCGGCGTGTTTCTCTCTGTTCTCTGGTTTAATCCGTGAGGAGGAGATCGTTATGAAGACACGGCGCGGTCTCCGTCACAGACGTGCAGTCAGACGCTGAATTACAGACAGATGGAGACGGAGGAGGTGTTTGTTGATGCCGTTTGTTTGGGCTTCAGGCTGTTAATGTGACTTGGCTTTAATGGAGGACGGTTTCTCTCACCTCAGGGCTTCATACAGCAGGTGATTATGGGAAATAAAGCGTCTCTGTTAGCAGCGGTGTTTAAGTGGAGCGTCAGGTGATGTCCAGATGAACACCTGTCGAGTGAGTTCAGAGCAGGTAAACGCCGCTCGTGCTTCAGGAGAGTTTGCTTCGAGAAGCGTGACGGTGTCGTCCAGGTTTTCCAGTGTTTTTCCCATTCATTTCTCCCACAGCGGTTTTAAAAAGCCTTCACAGAAGAGTTATAACGTGTGAAACAAACCAACCAGCTCAATGAATCACAACATTACACGCTTTCATTTGAAACAAAAACATTTGAAAACTGCTCATCTCATTTTGTAGTGTACTATTTATTTAATTATTGTATTCAGATTTATTTATTTATTTGTAATTTCATCATTACTTTATTTGAATCTGTTTTATCATGTACTTTAATTTTTATTTATTTTCAATTTAATTAATTCATTTACTTATTTTAATAGTTCATTTAATATTTTAATTTCATTATTTCTTTATTTTAATCAGTTTTATTGTTTACTTATTAATTTTAATCTAATATTTTATTTATTACATTTTTATTTTTTAAATTTAATTAATTAATTTGCTTAATTTAATAGAATTGTAGTAGTTATTTATTTATAATTTCATTATTTTAATGTTTTATTGTTTAATTGTTTTTAATTGTTTAATTTTTTATTTTTAAATTTAATTATTTAATTTACTTATTTTAACAGAATTGTGTATTAATTTTAAAATGTTTTTATTTATGTATTGACTTTGTATTTTTAATCTGTTGTATGCATTATTCTCTGCCATTTAGTTGTATTAATAGTGAGATTAATTCTACAAAAAAACACACACAAAGAAAATATGCACTTCAAATACCCACATGATGCACTTAATTAACCAGAAAGAAAGAAGAAAATCTGTTTCTAAACAGTTATTTAAAGTAAAAGTTAAGTAATGTGAGCTGATGGCTTCAGCAAAAGCATAAAGTTGATGGAAGTGCAGTGTGCTGTGTGACCCGAGCTCATCGTAGCATGCAGACTGCACTCGTTGGGAATCCGTCTGATAACGGACGTGGAGTGTGTTGTGAATGCGTGATGCTTTGATGGGTTTAGAGCTGAGGGTTTGCTGCTCAGATTTCCCTGTGGTCCGGCTGTGTGATTAATGAACTCATAACTCATAATATTTGAGCCTGACACTTCTTATTGAAATCAGACATTTAGCCGGTGTGAACGGCGACGGGACAGCGGTGTGAATTACATCGCTGGGAGTTTAATGTCTAAGTGCACGGCTCCTTTTGCAGTCATATTGTATTGTGTTTATGAAAATGTGGATTGAGTCCCGGCACACAAAGTCTGAGCTGATGATTGTGCTGTTTATTAGTCTGAGACCACCTTTCCTCCGTTAAAGTGAAAGCATGTTTCCCAAACGTGTTGACTCGTAGTTTCTTGTCTGGCCAAACATGATTTTTTTTTTTGTTCAGATTTAAATATATATTTGAAATTGTTTTGGTTTTTAGTATTTTTATAGTTTAATTGTATTCAACAGTTGACTGTCATTTAATATAATCCTTAAAGGTAGGTTATTATAGATGAACTATTAAAAAAAAATTGAGATAATGTGTTCAAAATGTCTATTACAGAAGAAAATAACAGCACATGATGCTGCTCGTAAGTGCCTTATTAAAGGTTGTTAAAGGGTATAATGCATTATAATATATTAATTGTGGTTACAATCATTCATGGGATTGTACAATGCATTGTAAGGTGCATTATGAGTCATAATTAATGCATTATAAAGGCATGAAGTAAAGTGTTGCCCTGCTTTTTATTTATTTATTTTTTACTTACTGACATAGTTGACAGAACTTTTGCAGATATAAATATTTTCTTAATTTAAGACTAATTAAGTAATTAAGCATTCAAAAAAAATAAAATAAATAAATAAATAAATATTTATTTCTTTTAGATTAAGATATGCTTTCTCTTAATGGATAAAATGATTTTTCTGAAGAACAAACATTATATATATTAATATTCATATTATATTATATTATATTACACACACACACACACACACACACACGTGTGTGTATATATATTTATTATATATGTATATATTTATGAAGAGTTCATTTGCAATCTCAGATAACTAATAATTTTCAAAAATCATGTTTTTTCATTGTGAATTCCAATTAATTTCAATCAAACTGCAGTTTAAAAAAAAAAAAAAACAACTTAAAAAATAATAAAAGTAAATAAAATAATAAAATTAAAAATAACTTAAAAAATACAGCTAACTAACACAATAAAACACCATAAAAACATGATAACGTTATGAAAAACATGACTTTTTAAAATAAAAAAAATGGAGTTGTCTGCTTTTGCAAATAAACTCTTCATAAACCTCTACAGCTGATAAAACACTGCTTTGAAGTAGTACATTTAATTCAATTATTTATGATACATAGATTTGAAGGGAGTTTCAAGCAAACTGAAACATAGGGTGCTCAAAATATTTATAATGGATCAAATATGATATTTCAAAAAAAAAAGAAAGAAAAAAATATATGTATATATACATACATAAAATATTCATTAAAATATCAAATTAAAAAAATATGTATTAATTATTGAATATTATTCAATTAATTATTATATCTGATTTATATCTGATTTATTTTTGGTTAGAAAAGCATTATAACATTAGGCTGTGACTCATGAGTTTGTGTTTGTGTGTGTGTGTGTGTGTGTGTGTGTGTGTGTGTGTGTGTGTGTCTGTGTTCATGAGCGCTCAGTGTTTGTGTGTGAATGTCAGCCTGAAGATGAATGTGTTTTAATGAGGAGCGGAGCGAGGCTGAATGTGAAATTAATAACACGCATTATGAATGAGCTGCTCTGTTCATTTCATCATCCTTCAGTTCACTGTGTCTCAGCAAAACCGGACTGTAATAACAGTGTAGTGGTAAAATACATCCTTCCAGCTCAACGAGGACTGAAGATATGTTCCTATATGAACCTCTGTTGTGTGCTGAAGCAGGGCTCGGATCAGTGTGAGAGTATAGAGGACACACATGGGTTCAGACTGGAGTTATTCACTCACTATCACGCGTTCAGACTCATTAAAAGCCACTGTTCTTGAAAGAAATCTCAAGCTTACTAAAAACAATAAAATTCAAATTTTAAAACTTATTTCATTTCAGCTAGTTGTGAAGGCAGTATTTCCCATTTTCATTCAACTTGATACACTCTTAAAAATAAAGGTGCTTAAAAGGTTCCTCACAGCGATGCCACAGAAGAACCGTCAAAGAACCGTCTCTTTCTCAGCTTTTTATAATCTGAAGAAGGTTCTTTCGCCACAAAGAAGCTTTTGTGGAACAGAAAGGTTCTTCAGATGTTAAAGATTCTTTATGGAACCATTTAGACAAGAAGGTTCTTCCGTGGCATCGAGAAGCACCTTTATTTTTAAGAGTGTATACGAAAACAACTAAAACTAAAATAAAAAATAATTAAAAATAATTTTAAAAACTATTTAAAAAGGCAAAAACACTACAAAATGACTAAAACTAAAATTAAATCAAAACCAGAAAATATAAAAAAATTATATATATTTTCAATAATTAAAAAAATAACAAAATATTATCTCAATGATACTAAAATAACACATATTTTGTGTAGATTTTGTATAAATTTATATTTATATATTTTCATTTTTAATTTAATTGTATATATTATACATATATTTTTAAAAATGTACATTTATACAGTAATATAAGAAATATATGAAATATAATACATTAAATATGTAAATGTACATATATATAATTGTTCTTTTATTTAATACAAATTCATGTAAAAAAAGAATGAAAATAATAGATACATAAATATTACATTATAAAATTATAATTTACTAATATGTGTGTGTGTGTGTGTGTGTGTGTGTGTGTGTGTGTGTGTGTGTGTGTGTGTGTGTGTGTGTGTGTATTTAATAATAATGTAGTTTTATGTATGCATACAGGTGTCAATAAATTAGAATGTCGTGGAAAAGTTCATTTATTTCAGTAATTCAACTCAAATTGTGAAACTCGTGTATTAAATAAATTCAATACACACAGACTGAAGTAGTTTAAGTCTTTGGTTCTTTTAATTGTGATGATTTTGGCTCACATTTAACAAAAACCCACCAATTCACTCTCAACAAATTAGAATACTTCATAAGACCAATAAAAAAAAAACATTTTTAGTGAATTGTTGGACTTCTGGAAAGTATGTTCATTTACTGTATATGTACTCAATACTTGGTAGGGGCTCCTTTTGCTTTAATTACTGCCTCAGTTCGGCGTGGCATGGAGGTGATCAGTTTGTGGCACTGCTGAGGTGGTATGAAGCCCAGGTTTCTTTGACAGTGGCCTTCAGCTCATCTGCATTTTTTGGTCTCTTGTTTCTCATTTTCCTCTTGACAATACGTTCAGGTCTGGTGGTCAGGTCAGCAGAAGGAAGCATGAAGTGCTCCAAAATTTCTTGGTAAACGGGTGCAGTGACTTTGGTTTTCAAAAAACACAATGGACCAACACCAGCAGATGACATTGCACCCCAAATCATCACAGACTGTGGAAACTTAGCACTGGACTTCAAGCAGCTTGGGCTATGAGCTTCTCCACCCTTCCTCCAGACTCTAGGACCTTGGTTTCCAAATGAAATACAAAACTTGCTCTCATCTGAAAAGAGGACTTTGGACCACTGGGCAACAGTCCAGTTCTTCTTCTGCTTAGCCCAGGTAAGACGCCTCTGACGTTGTCTGTGGTTCAGGAGCGGCTTAACAAGAGGAATACGACAACTGTAGCTAAATTCCTCGACACGTCTGTGTGTGGTGGCTCTTGATGCCTTGACCCCAGCCTCAGTCCATTCCTTGTGAAGTTCACCCAAACTCTTGAATGGATTTTGCTTGACAATCCTCATAAGGCTGCGGTTCTCTCGGTTGGTTGTGCATCTTTTTCTTCCACACTTTTTCCTTCCACTCAACTTTCTGTTAACATGCTTGGATACAGCACTCTGTGAACAGCAGCTTCTTTGGCAATGAATGTTTGTGGCTTACCCTCCTTGTGAAGGGTGTCAATGATTGTCTTCTGGACAACTGTCAGATCAGCAGTCTTCCCCATGATCGTGTAGCTAGTGAACAAAACTGAGAGACCATTTTTGGAGGCTCAGGAAACCTTTGCAGGTGTTTTGAGTTGATCAGCTTATTGGCGTGCCACCATATTATAATTTGTTGAGAGTGAATTGGTGGGTTTTTGTAAAATGTGAGCCAAAATCATCACAATTAAAAGAACCAAAGACTTAAACTACTTCAGTCTGTGTGTATTGAATTTATTTAATACACGAGTTTCACAATTTGAGTTGAATTACTGAAATAAATTAACTTTTCCACGACATTCTAATTTATTGAGATGCACCTATATATTATTGTTATTACTATTATTACATAATGATATGTTTTTCCTTTATATTTAATATTAACTACAGTTTTACAGACCATGCTAAGAACACTGGCTTGATTTCGGTTCTCCAGACGTGTGTGAGATGAAGACCTCTGCAGAAGGTCTGTGAATGATTGATGTGTCGTCTGTGTTTCTGTGAGCTGAGATCAGTTGTGTATCTGCTCTGATGAAGAAGGCTCAGGTTCAGCAGGTGTTGTCCTCTGACCTTCTCCATCTGCGCTGCATTAGCTCTGAAGCGTCGTCAGCGTTGCTCTGAACGGCCCGCGGTGCAGGAGTAATTCATATTCTCATCCTCCATCTGGCTCTCAATACGGCGGAAACTCCTCCATCCTCCTCTTTCTTCTTCTGTATCACGCTTTCTTTCATTGAGAGAGTCTCCGCTAATGCCTCAGATCTCTCTGTGGCAGAGATCATTTATCTACCCACGATCCTTTGTGTTCCCGCCTCTGCTCCACCATTCAGATCCTCCACCCAAACAAAGCGTACAGAAGCGACCGGCAAACAGCGCTGAGACACAGCGTGACTGCAGTACCAATGAAATTCTGCCACAATTTTTGTTAATATTTTTATTTATTTATTTTTTAAATTTTATTTAGCTTTAGTAATTTTGTTGTTTTTATCTTTTTTATTAGTTTTTATTTTTTTAAGTGTCTATATTATTTTTAGTTATTTTTTATTTTATTTTTTTATTTTTATGATTATATTTTCTGTTTTCATTTTAATTTTAGTTCTGATTTTAGTAATCAATTTTATTAATTTAAGTTTTTTAAAGTATGTCTACATTACTTTTATTCATTTTTAATATTTTAGATTTTTATTTTCACGTTTTTTTTATATTTTCAGTTTTCAGTTTAATTTTGTCTGTTGTTATTTTAGTTTAAAGTTTAGTAATTAAGCAAAAATATGCCTATATTATTTTATACATTTTATTTTATATTTTCTGTTTTAATTTTAAAATTTTATTAACTTTTGTTTTTGAAATTTTTATTATTATTTAAATGTCTAAATACTGTTAATTTTTATTTGAGTTTGAGTTTTTCGGTTATTTTAGTGCATCAATCAATAAATGAAAATGAGAAATCCTCATCTTAACTAAACTAAATTCAAGTTTTTATTTTAAATATTTTTTTTATCTCAGTTATCAGATATTTTATTTCAAGAAAGAGACATTTTCATGGTTTTAGTTTTCGTCACCTACAGTAACCCTGATGAGAGTATAGTATTATAGTTCAGTTCCAGGTGATTGTAATCTAACAGATAAACCAGGTTTGTGCTGCTTTTGGTCTTTTTGTTTCCTCACTTCAAGAGTCACTTTCTCAACTCTCACCTTTTCTGGAGTGGACACAGTCCTTTATAAGAGATCCAGTCATGAACGATTCCTCAGATCACGTGTCTGATCAGATTTATAGTCTAGTTCATTTCTTCTGCTTGCTCTGTCCATTTGCTGTAGGTGATGTTATTCGTGGCTAATGTCCTTCTGTGGATCAGCAGTATATATGCGGCTGGTGTTGACCGTATCAGACTCTGAGTGAGATTCGTGATGATTGTTCTCTCGTCAGGCCGTTACTGAGCTAAACGAGTCTCTGCTCGTCTGTACACATGCAGAACAAACACGCTTCATTCACATCAGAAGCCCTCGCAGTGAATCTGATCAGCGCATCAATATTACATCACACCAGACAGAGCTCGTCTTCATTATAGTGTTAACGAAGTTATTAGAGATTTTTACATTTAAAGGTGAATTGTGTAATTTCTGCTCTGCCAGATGGAAATTAAGCCTGTTTTCAGTCATGTTTCCTAAACTTTGTACAAGAAGGCAGATGTACAAAAATACTTCATTAAAATACGCAACCAATAATTTCATTGCTGCTATTTAATTTTTATTTATTTATATTTCATTATTTTTTTTATTTCACTGTATTTTTATTTATTTACTTCATTATATTTTTATTTCACCGTATTTTATTTATTTATAGCATATTTAATATTTATGTATAATGTATTTATTTTGTTTACTTTAATTTTACAATTTTTGCATTTTTAAGTTCATTAAATGTGCAGTAATTAAAACTTGAAAGATAAATGTTTATCACAAAAACAAGTCACAATAACATTTATTTATTTATTTTAGTGTCATTCCGATTATATAAAAGTTTTTATTAATATATTAAATGTTTTAATTTTTGTTTTAATTTTAATTGTAGTTGAGATTTAAGTTTTAGTCATTGTTTTGTCATTTTTATTTTTTTTGAATGTGTATAAAGTTTTTATAAATTTTATTTCAGTTTTAGTAATTTTAGTAAATTATGTAAAACTAAATTAAAATGATGAATAAATTGTTTTTATTTTTTATTTTCATTATTATATTTATGTCTATTTTTATTTAGTTTTCATTCATTTTATTTCATTTTTTATTTTAATACATCAGAGAAATGTTAAAAGACATGTTTTCAGTCATGTTTCCTGAACACGCCCCCTTTCTGTCATTGGTCAGCCAGGCAGATAGCCCCGCCCACTCTCACTCCATTGGTTGATTCAGAGCCACTCAAATAGATCAGAATCAAAATATTTTGTCAGTGTCTTTTCGTAACTCATTTCTTCTTATTTTAATCTATTATGTCAATATGAACTGTTTGAAATGATCCGATAATCTAGCTCTGTACACTAGAATGAGATGAATATAATCAGCGCTCGAGCTCAAACAGTATTTCTTCAGTCTGATGATCCAGAAGTCGTGTGTGATTTACTCCAGATTGAGAGACACGCAGCTCTTCAGATCAGCAGAACGAGGCTCTGAAGCGTTTCTCATGTAATGTGTGTCATTAATAGCCAATCAGTGTCCTGTGAGACTCAATCTGCTCGGTTCATTCATGAGCGTTTAATTACAGATTACTGATGAATAGACACCAGATCAGACTGTGTTCGTCTCAGTCACTCGCTTCAGAAATACTCACCTGTCAGAGTATATAGGACAAAACTTACGAATATGTATTTGAATTGCATATAAATTTCCACTAATTTTGATTACACAGTTTTAACATAATAAAATTAATGTGATGGATATTTGTCAGTCAGGTCAAATTTTTGTAATAGTACCTATATAAACTGAATTTGTGTTTGAAATGCACAATCACAAGGTTTATATATTTATTTATCATAAATAAATTCAATCTCATGCTTTTAAACTTAATTAAATATGGCTTGTTTCACAGCTAGCCATTTTTAACCATGTTCATGCTAACCAGGGTTATTATAGTTTATATCTAAAATTAAAACTGAAAATAAAATTACAACCTTAAAAAAAAAAAAAAAAAATTCGTTGCTTGAAATAAAGTAAAACATATATTAAAAAAACTTTTATTTCAGCTACAACATTTGTAATTTCAATTGTTTAACTTGTACTAAAAAAAGCTAAAACTTAAGCTGAAATAAAAATAATAAAAAATAAAATTAATTTAAAATTAAAAGCTACTAAAAATAACAAAAACAACAAAATCACTCAAATTGAAAACCGAAAATAAAATAATAAAAATGCATTCAAAATATTCATTAAAAACTATAATAGTATCTCAATGATTTTTAACTGAATAAATTTTATTGTTTTCCAAATGAACAGATTTATGCATAAATTTCAATAAATGCATTTTGAGAAAATGATTATTTAAATAAAATCAAATGGATGCAAATCGTTCAATTATACCATGATTTTTTTTTGAGTGCAGAAATCTGGCCTATTTCGTGTCTGTTTGACTGACAATTATGGATCACATGTAGTTTATTATTTGTTTATGTAAGACGGTGTTCTCCAGATGCGTGTGTTATATGTTTCTCGTGGTCCGCAGGTGAACGGGCGGGATCTGTCGAGAGCCAGTCATGAGGAGGCGGTGGAGGCTTTACGCAGCGCTAAAGACCCCATCGTGGTGCAGGTGCTGCGGCGGACCCCTCGGCCCCGGGGTCAAGGGTCAGCGCAGGACGTCCAGCTGGTGGACGTGTGCACGCAGACGGAGATCACCTTCGAGCACATCATGGCTTTGGCTAAACTGCGTCCGGCCACGCCGCCTGTGCCGGACACCTGCCCCTTCCTCCTGTCCGACAGGTGAGCGCCAACACTGAGAGAACGCTGCTTTCAAATGTTTCTAAAATACTAAAATGTGTCGTTCGGATGCTGGTTTAATTTTTATTAATATTAGAAAGGATTAATCGCGATTAATCGCATCCAAAAAGTTTTTGTTTTCATAATATATGAGTGTGTACTGTGTATATTTATTATGTGTATATATAAATACACACACATGCATGTGCATATATATTTCATAAAAATATGTTTATATATTAAATATATTTATATATAATATAAATTGTATGAATATACATATATACATGGAAATATTTTCAAAATATATACTGTATGTGTGTTTATATATATATATATATATATATATATATATATATATATATATATATATATATATATATAATAAATATACACAGTGCACACACATATTGCGTAAACAAAAACTTTTATTTTGGATGCGATTAATCGCGATTAATCATTTGACAGCACTAATTAATATATTTAATTAGTTTTAATTTTTATATTTTTGTTTTCATTTTAATTGTAGTTAAAGTTTAAGTAATTTTGTGTCTTGTCATTTTATTAGCTTTTTTTGTCTCTTTTTTTTAATGTGTATAAAGTTTTAATTCTTTTTTTTTGGTTTTGGTTATTTTTAGTACATTAAGTAAAATGTTGCATTGGCAATTAAATACATTTTGTTGTCTTTTTTGTAATTTTTGTTATTATTTTTAATATGTCTTTAGTTTGTATTCATTGCTATTTCATTTCTTGCATTAGTTATTTTAATACATCAGAGAGAAATGTTAATATTTATGTTGTTTTGAAATCTTTGCAAATTTTCTTGATGTGATTAGAACGCTATCTAAAGGTTACAAAAACAATTCTTACAGCATTTTACTATCTTTATTTACTAATGTTTTTCCCAAAATATAACATTATTGGAACATTTACATGTTGAAATGTCCAGCTTCCTTGGTTTTAATGTTATTAAAGGTGACTAAAATATTTCTTACAACATTCTAGCACTATTTAAAAAATATATATTAAATATAGTGCTATATATAATATAGTGCTATTTGATCGTTTATTTTTGATGTTGATATTTTGATATACTAAGAATGTTGAAATGTGCTGAATTTTCCTGTGATTATAACGCTATTTAAAGGTTTCTGACAACACTCTACTAACTTTATTTTTCACCTAAAATATAATGTTGTTTGTACATTTATTATTAAATATGATTATTATATTATTAAATATTCTCAAAAAAAAAAAAAAAAACAGTAAAGTATCTGTTGTTGTTGTGATTAGAGCGTTATTTAAAGTTTACAAAAGTGTTTCTTGGAACGTTCAACTATCTTTATTTTCACACAAAATATATTAACGTTACTTGTATTTTTTTGTTTGTTTTTTTAAATGTTCAAATGTCCAGATCTCTTGTCATGAATAGAATGTTATTTATATGTTACAAAAACATTCCTTAAATATATATATTTTTTTTTTGGTATTCTAATGTTAAAGTTTTCTTGTTGCAATTAGAACATTATTTAAAGGTTACAAAATTTTCCTTAGAACGTTCTGCTAAATTTTTAACCCAAAATATCGCATTATTTGAATGTTTATTTTTAATATTTTAAGACCATTAAAATGTTGGGTTTTCTTGTTGTGATTTAGAATGTTATTTAAAGGTTATAAAAACATTTCATAGAATGTTTAAGAACAAATAACATGTTAAGGACATTTGAAGAATCTCAGAACGTTTTCTCTCAATGTTATGAGAACGTTTATCAAATATTTATAAAGTTATGAGAATGTTTCATAAACGTTATGTTAGGAATGCTTAGTTCTAACATTCCAATAACTTGTAAATCATGAGTGAAAGTTGCGAGGACGTTCCCTGTCAGCTGGGAGAGTCTCATACAGGGACACTGCAGAAAACTACAGCCCGTGTTTGCTGGATTATCTTTTGTTGTGCAGTTGGTGTCTCAGGAGAGAGGAGGTAGAGTTTAGCATGAGGAGTATCTGGGTTTCTCCTCAGGAGACGGACGTTCGGCTGCAGTGGATGCTGGGAAGGTAATTGAAAGCGTCTGAGGCGCAGAGAGGGTGTTAGGGAGGTAATTAATGCCGCACAATGGTCCGTTGATAATTCATAGTCTAAAATTTGTCACTCGCTCAAGATCCGTGTTTTGTTTCTGAATTCCCTCTGAAGCGTCGCAAGCTGATGTGGACTTTCTGAATTCCTTTGTTCTTCCAGACAAAAGAGACAAGAGAGATTCTCTGAGAATGCTGTTGTTGTTGTAATAGTGCCTGGAAATATGAATTATTCAGGAATCATTTACAGTAATCTCACCCTTATTAACTGTTCACCATTTGGATGGATGGATGGATGGATGGATAGATGGATAGATAGATAGATAGACGGAAAGAGATTGGATGGATGGATGGATGGATGGATAGATAGAAAGAAAGAGATTGATAGATAGATAGATAGATAGATAGATAGATAGATAGATAGATAGATAGATAGATAGATAGATAGATAGATAGATAGATAGATAGATAGATAGATAGATAGATAGATAGATGGATGGATGGATGGATGGATAGATGGACGGACGGACGGACGGACGGACGGACGGATGGATAGAAAGAAAGAAAGAGATTAGTAGATAGATAGATGGATGGATAGATAGATAGATAGATAGATAGATAGATAGATAGATAGATAGATAGATAGATAGATAGAAAGAGATTAATAGATGGATGGATGGATGGATGGATGGATATATAGAGATTGGATGGATAGATAGATAGATAGATAGATAGATAGATAGATAGATAGATAGATAGATAGATAGAAAGATGCTGAGATGTAGAAATTAATAGATAGATAGATAGATAGATAGATAGATAGATAGATAGATAGATAGATAGATAGATAGATAGATAGATAGATAGATAGATAGATAGAGATTAATAGATGGATGGATGGATGGATGGATGGATGGATGGATGGATAGATAGATAGATAGATAGATAGATAGATAGATAGATAGATAGATGCTGAGATGTAGAAATTAATAGATGGATAGATAGATAGATAGATAGATAGATAGATAGATAGATAGATAGATAGATAGATAGATAGATAGATAGATAGATAGATAGATAGATAGATAGATAGATAGAAAGAGATTAATGGATGGATAGATAGAAAGAGATTAATGGATGGATAGATAGAAAGAGATTAATGGATGGATAGATAGAAAGAGATTAATGGATGGATAGATAGAAAGAGATTAATGGATGGATAGATGGATAGATAGAGATTGGATGGATGGATGGATGGATAGATGGATGGATGGATGGATGGATGGATAGATGGATGGATAGATGGATGGATAGATAGAATGCATCACCCGTGTTAAATTCCTGTGAACTGTAGTTCAGTAAAGTATAAGTCAGTAATTCTCTTCCAGTGGATCTGAACACAGTGGTGATGAGGCTGGTTTGATCAGCTTTATAGAGTCAACAAACCATAAACCGCAGATCATAAACCCTCCTGACTGTAGAGATCCCGGATCTGAGGCGTCGCGCATGCTAATGAACACGATCAGCTGTGTGTGCACAAGCACAGATTACATCTCAGCACAGCCTCAAGAAAACACAGACACGCGAGTCGCGCAGAGACAGCACAGCAGATTTATAAAGATGAATTAGACTCTGAGCAGCCGCACATGACAGGAGCTTCATTTCTTCTGATGCACAATTCAATTCTCATCTCTAGAGAAGATGCATGATGTGTGTTTGTGACATCTGCAGTCTCTGCGCTCGTTCTTCACCGCCTCCTGCGCTTCAATATTGTTCTTCTCCACATGTGACCCCGCCGCTCTCCCTGAGCAAATATATAGCGCTCCGAAACTCATATCGTGCAATGAGACGTTTTATAGCATTTTATTGGTATATCTCATGTTATAGTTGTTTTTGCTGGGATTTCACAACACAGCACAAACATGATATTTATGTAGCGTTCATGGAACGTTTTAGTTTTTTATTTTTAAATATTATTACTCACTACTGGTTTCAGTACGTTCTGAGAACATTCCAGAGCAAAGAAAATGAAAATGAACAAATAATCTTTCCATTGATGTATGGTTTGTTGGACAATATTCGGCTGAGATACAACTATTAGAAAATCTGGAATCTGAGGGTGCAAAAAAATCTAAATATTGAGAAAATGGCCTTTAAAGTTGTTCAAATGAAGTTCTTAGCAATGCATATTACTAATCAAAAATGAAGTTTTGATATATTTACGGTAGGCAAAATAATCTAAATACTGAGAAAATCGTCTTTAAAGTTGTATCTAGTGCTGTCAAATGATTAATTACAAAATAAAAGTTTTTATTTACATAATATATGTGTGTGTACTGTGTATATTTATTGTGTATATATAAATACACACACATACAGCATATATTTTGAAAATATTTACATGTATTTACATGCATATATATATATATATATATATATATATATATATATATATATATATATATATATATATATATATATATATATATATATATATATATTCATATAATTTATATTATATATAAATATATTTAATATAAGCAACATATTTTTCTTAAATATATACATGCATGGGTGTGTATTTTTATATTCATAATAAATGTACACAGTACACACATACTAAGTAAACAAAAACTTATTTTGCATGCATTAATTAATCGTTTGACAGCACTAGTTGTATCACTTCATTAGTTTAACGACACTAATATCAATCTGTTAATCTTTTACATTTACTTTTTATCTTACAATTCAGACTTTTTTCATGCAATTCTGAGTTTTAATGTTGCAATTCAGTTTTTTTGTTTATTATAAAATAAAATAAAAAGGTAATTGTGACTTTTTATCTGACAGTTCTGACTTTTTTCTCTGAATTATGAGTTTGCATCTTGCAGTTCTGATTTTTGCTTCTGGCACATATTAAATTAAAAATGTAATTGTGACTTTTTTTTAATCTCACAATTCTGACTGAATTCTCACAGCTCTGAGAAAAAAGTCTGAATTGTGAGATATAAACTGCGAGATTCAAACGTCAAAAATGCAAGACATAAACTCAGATTTCTGACTTTCAGTGACAGTTTTTTGTTTCCGCAAAGGGTAAAAATAAATAAATAAAGGAAATTGAGACTTTTTATCTCACATTTCTGACTTTTGTTCAAGTTTATACCAAGTTTTTATCACACGCTGCTCAGAACTGCGAGAAACGATGTCTGCTTTGTGTCTGAAGTGTCTCGTGGTGGAAACAGTACAGCAGACTGCTTGCACAAATGCACATCAGTCTGAGTCGTGTCTGTGTCTCAGATGATGTTAATGAGGTCTGTGTTTGTCCTCTGGGCAGCTGTCACTCTCTGCACACGGTGGATCAGGAGTACTTTGAGGGCAGCGAGTATCTCTCCAACATAGCGGCGGACGCCGAGAGGACCGAAGACTTTGAGTACGAGGTGAGATTCCTTCGTTAATAACGGCCGTCCCAATCAGAGCGTGAGTGTGTCCCGCGGGCGTCCGCTGATGGACCCGCGGCGCTGAGTTTTCTCTGCTCATGAGCCCAAATCAGGGAGGAGTTTATAATGACACACGACACCCTTTAAACTCCAGTTTGATCCCAGATACACTGAAGCAATAACAGCGTGAGGCTGATTCCGGCTGACAAAAATATGTGCTGACTCCGAGAACACTTTGCCAACATTATGAAAACTGCTGAATAAGCAAGCTTTCCATTGATGTATGGTTTGTTGGACAATATTTGGCTGAGATACAACTATCTGAAAATCTGGAATCTGAGGGTGCAAAAAAATCTACATATTGAGAAAATCACCTTTAAAGTTGTTCAAATGAAGTTCTTAGCAATGCATATTACTAATCAAAAATGAAGTTTTGATAAATTTACGGTAGGAAATTTACTAAATATCTTCATGGAACATGATCTTAATATCCTAATGATTTTTGGCATAAAAGAAAAATCAATAATTTTGACCCATACAGTGTATTGTTGGCTATTGCTACAAATATACCTGTGCTGCTTATGACTGCTTCTGTGCTGCAGGGACACAAACGGTGAACACTTTTAACCAAAGACTTCCATTGCATTCATGCATTCAAAAGAATCAAACCTTCTTAAATCAAACCTGTTCCTTCCCACAATGCCTCTGGCCTAAATTCAGACTCACTTCAGTGTGTGTTTATCATCATCCACGGCTCATCTATGCTTGTGAAGCTCCAGAGAAGGTTGATGAGATCATCTGTCATCATCCGTCAGTGACAAATGAAGCTGATAAACGGGACAATCATCAAAACCGCTCGTTACAGGAGACTCGTTAAACTCACGCTTCTCTCTGTTCTGATTGGATTAGGAGCGTTCTGGGTTGCATCAACAGTTTAATGAAAAATAAAATTCTTACTCTGTGTTTTTGTCTTGTTTTCCAGTACAAATATATCTGAATGTTCTCAGATCCACATACGTTTACAGAAGAAGCAAAACAAATCAAAATTAAATGAGTTTATGCTTAAAACTAGAACAAACATTTTTCAAACGTTGCTACTTGTTACAGATTTTTCAGAGAACATTTAAAAGTAAAGTTCCCATAATGTTTGGAAAATTATTAACGGAATGTTCCCTTAATGCTCGTATAACCAAGATTTTTTTTTTTTAAACATTTAATAAATAAATAAATAAATACTGGACGTTTTGAACATTCAGGAATAACGTTTTCATAACAATTAAATTTTATAAAAATTTCTTAGAACACATTTTTGTTCTCTGGTCTTAAATTACGCCCTCGAAACATTACCACAGAAACATTACGTATACAACAGGTTGTGAATGTTATTTCTCTGAAACGTTTTACTCCAATTATGTAGCAACGTTTTTTTAAATGTTACAAGTTGCTTCGGAACGTTCAGAGAACATTACGTAACGTTTGCATGTTTGCAAAATTCTAAAATATAGAATGTTCCTTTAAGATTCACATAATCAAAAAACATTTTGAACATTCAAAGAACATTCATATTTGTGAGCCTGGAGCACAAAAGCAGTCATCAGCAGCACAGCTGTATCTGCAGCAATAGCCAACAATACACTGTATGGGTCACAATTATACATTTTTCTTTTATGCCAAAAATCATTAGGATATTAAGTTAAAGATCATGTTCCATGAAGATATTTAGTAAATTTACTACCATAAATATATCAAAACATTTTTGATTAGTAATATGCATTGCTAAGAACTTCATTTGAACAACTTTAAAGGTGATTTTCTCAATATTTAGATTTTTTTGCTCCCTCAGATTCCAGATTTTCAAATAGTTGTATCTCAGCCGAATATTGTCCGATCCTAACAAACCATACATCAATGGAGAGATTATTTAAAAAAATTAAAGTCCCTTATGACTGGTTTTGTGCTCCAGGGTCACATATGATATCTGAAGGTGTGTGTGCTCCGTGCAGGAGGCTTGTGTGTGTATTTGTGTTCTGTCTGTAGTCATTAACGCAGAGCAGGTGTAATATATTAGACTGCGATCTTCACGCTTCGGTCTTGAGCTCTGATCATATTACAGTGTGTGTGATTTCATGCTCGAGGAAGTAAACACGCCACTTAACACACGTCTGAAGTACATTAACACACGCGGCTGATACTCCGTGTGCGATCTGAGGCTCGTCTGCAGGAGTCTGGCGCTGTGTTTGAGTCGCCGCTGCAGGTGTTTCTGCCGGACTCTGCGTGATTCTGCTCTTCTGTTCTGGAGGATTTCCTGTGAGGCGTGTAATTATTCAGCCGCTGGACGTCTGCGGATGAAATATGGATCCTCTGACTCCTGCGTGACCCCAAAAACATCTTAAACCAGAAAATGCTATTGCAGTCTTTCTGCTTTAAAATTTCACATTGAATTCAGTGTGATATTTGCTGTTTCTTTATCATTATTTCAATATACTAGCAATATTTGAGTGAAAATCTATTTATTTATTTTTTTGTTTCTTTGTTTAAAGTAAGTCCTACACCAAACAAACAAACAAAAACAAAAAACATCAAAATAAGTAGTTTACAGTAAATTAAACACAAATATTACAAATGAAATTGTTTAATTTTACAAAAAATTACACCTAAATAAATAAATATATAAAAATGTTTAAAGTAAATTCATAAACATTTACAAAACCAAAAAATAAAATAGTTTAATTTAAATGTAAGACCAAATGAATGAATGATTGTTTAAAATAAATTACACCTAAATAAATAATTTGTTTAATTTAAATTTTGCACCAAAAAATTACACCTAAATAAATAAATATATAAAAATGTTTAAAGTAAATTCTACACCAGAAACATAAAACAAAACCAAAAAAATAAAATTGTTTAATTTAAATATTACACCAAATGAATGAATGAATAAATAAATAAAAAATTACAAAAAAAAAAAATGTAAGCAGATCCAAAAATAATTACACACACACAAAATAAATAAAGTAAATTCTATAAACAATGCACACAAAAATGTTCTAAAGTAAGCCTTGCACTATTTCTCCAGTGCAGTTTTCATTACTGTTATTGGGTGTTCAGGAGGTTTTGATCATTCAGCCGCTGGACGTCTGCAGATGAAATAATGATTGTGACTCCTGCGTGATCCTGAGCGCCAGCCATGCGTGACTTCACCTGCGGGGGCGTCCTGCGCCTCTCAGACACACCGCTTGTGCTTCGTCGGCTGAACCTGAAGAGGTTTTGCTGATTGAAAGCACTCCTCTGATCTGACTGTGTGTTTGAGTTATTGAGCTCGTGTTGTCAATGATTCTCAAGTTTTCTTCACTGAAACACAGCATTAATTTTTCATCTGTATCGCGGGATTCACAGCGACCCCCAGAGCGACTGAATAAATGAATACTCATTAACATTATTACAAACTTATTTACAAAATAAACATCAGTTCTGCGCATAGTAAATGGCCTGATTTCCTCAGAAGAGGCTTCGCAGCGCTGATCAGTGTTTGACGTGCTGGGAAACTGGGAAATGAAGAGTTGATTTCTGCTTTTATTATTATATTATATTATAGTGTTTGTATTTTCAGGATTTTTCATCTTTCTATGCAACATTAACAACATGAAATATGATTTAACTCTTTAACTTTCAACCTTAAAAGGAGCCAATTTTTTTATTTTTATTTTTTTACATAAAAATGGACTCAAACTTTTTTAGTCAAAATTAATGTTTTTATCTAAAAGATATAAAACATGTAAATATTGTTTTAAAACAAATTTGTAAATCTTTGTTGTAAATAAAATAAAGTTTCTTGTAGTATGTTTTAAAATGCTTATATAGTCATAAAATACTGTTTCAGTCTTTCTACGTCAAGTTTAATGTGATACTTGCTATTTCTTTTTTAATTATTTGTTATATTTACAAGCAATTTTAGTGAAAATCTATGTATAATCTATGTAAAATTACACCAGAAAATAAGTGTTAAAAGTAAATCCTATACCAAAACATAATAATAAATAAATACAAACAAACAAATACATAAAAAATTAAAAAAAAAATTAAATTAAATTAAAAAATTAAATGAAAAAATTTCAAGTAAATCCTACACCAAAAAATAAGTGTTTAAAGTAAATCTTATACCAAAAAAAAAGATTTTTTTTTTAAAATTGCTCTAAATTGTTTTAAAATAGTTAAATCCCACATCAAAAAAATTATACCAAAAATACAAAAATTGTTTAAAATCCTACTCCAAAAAAACAAAAACAAACAAACACATGTTTAAAGTAAGTCCTACATCAATAAAATAAAATAAATAAAACCTACAATAAATCCACTGCACTATTTTTTTTTCAGTGGAGTCGTCTTCACTGATGCACCTTTAACATATTAACGATATTAAAGCATCTTTAGGCCAAAGACAATCCATGCAAACTCCATACTAATTCAGTTCAAGAGTATGTGTGTTTATAGTGCTCTTCACGATACCAATCGCTGCAAAGCAGCTTTACAGAAAATTTTAAGTTTCTACATTACATTTAGCAGTAGGTTATTAGCAGTGACTATGGCAGAAATGTACAGTAAAAATCACACAGTTAGGTAAAAATTACACAGAATCAAACAGACGATGAACACTATTAACTGCAATGATTGTATGTTATACTAAGCAGAATTAGGTCGTTTCATATGCCGTTCCAGGGTTAGCATCATCTATTAATATCACTAACATTTTTAGTATGTGCAATAAGAGCTCTTTCCCCGCAGCTGTGAGTGTGTGTGTCTGACAGAGATGCGTCAGGTCTTGTGTATCTGATAGAGATGCAGGGGGTGTCTTGTCTCTGCAGGAGGTGGAGCTGCGGCGACTGAGCAGTCAGGAGAAGCTGGGACTCACGCTGTGCTACAGGACAGACGAGGAGGAGGACCTCGCCATCTACATCAGCGAGGTGCGCCACAGACACCCCTCACACGCGTCTGTCCACCGCCTGAACCATCACACACTGACTGCACACGAGCTCCAGGAACCAACGCAAGCATGCACTCATCTCACGAGACGCTTGGCTTGATGCTCCGCTCCTGACATCAATATTAAACATGTTTGTGTCGACTGGTTATGAACCTTCATTAGAGCGACATAAACACTCATGCGTAACACTCAGATGTAGTTTTGATCACGAAGTCTTACATTTGATCATGTCTTTGATACTGAATTATGAATTTGTTTACTGTGTAGAAGACACCGGGGCTAGTTGTCACACTTCACTCATGTGTATATTGAAGCCAGTTTCTGTTGATTGACACAAACTTAGAAGTCTTCACTGTAGGAAAATCAAGCTTTTGAATATTTATATTGGTATTGAAAACATTCAAATATTTGAACACACTTTGAGCTCGACAGCATGTTGTTACAGCATATGGGGTAAGTTGTCACAATGGGATTTTTGGTAGTTTTGTCAATTTAAAAAATTACACAGAATACAATCTAAATGAACAAAATAACAAAGTCTGATAGTTGCTGGGATATGGAGTGTGTGACAACTAGCCCCGGTCTATATACATCTGCACAACCAAGATTTTTTAATGTTTTCTGAAAGAAGTCTCTTCTGCTCATCAAGGCTGCATTTATGTAATTAAAAAACATAGTAAAAATAGTGAAATATTATTACAATTCAAAATAGCCCTTTTCTATGTGAATATCTGTTAAACTGTAATTTATTTCTGTGATGCGCAGCTGTATTTTCAGCATCATTGCTCCAGTCTTCAGTGTCACTTGATCTTCAGAAATCATTCTAATATGCTGATTTGCTGCTGAAGAAACTTATCAATGTTGAAAACAGTTGTGCTGCACAATATTTTTATTCATCAAGGATGCTTTAAATTGTTCAAAAGTGACACTAAAGGCATATATAATGTTCCAAAAGATTTCCATTTCAAATAAAAGCTGTTCTTTTTAACTTTCTATTCGTCTGTGAATCCTGAAAAAATAAAATGTATCAGTTTCCACAAAAATATTGTGCAGCGCAATCGTTTTTCAGCATTGATAATAATCAGAAATGTTTCTTGAGCAGCATATTAGACTGATATACACACATAGAGAGAGTAATATCTGGTGTTTCAGTGAGTGTTTGTGTTCTGGGCGTCATTAGAAGTCGTCTCAGGTTCATCGTGTGCGAGTGAATACAGATCCGTCAGCACTTACAGGCTTATTAAAATCTCCACTCCATAAAATTGAAGAGCAGAGAGCGTGATATCAGTGATATTACAGCGCTGCCGTGATGAACGGCCCGTTACACCAGACAGAAAGAGAAAGATGAGACGCACTGTTCATTCATTACTTAGATGTTCACTCTGACTACTCAACTCAACTCTGATTGGACGGATCAGACAGTCATTGATTGGCTGTTAAAGGATGCGTCTCTATAAAGCACAGCAGTCGGTTCTGGGAGTAAAAAAATCCCATTTATTTTCTCAATGGGACTCTTTAAAGAAGACCTAGAGGTTGTTCATCGATGGTATACGCATCCATTAAAGCCATCAGTTGTTTCTAAAGAATTGTGTTAGTGAAAAACTACATTACCCATGATTCTGTGAAACGAATTCCACCAATCAGAGACTGCGAATCAAAAGTTTACATCCCCCTTTCGGAATCTGCAAAATATTAATTATTTTTACAAAATAAGAGGGATCATACAAAATGCATGTTATTGCTTATTTAGTACTGACCTGATTAAGATATTTCACATAAAATACATTTACATATAGCCGACAAGAGAAAATAATAGCTGAATTTATAAAATTGCCCCCGTTCAAAAGTTTACATACCCTTGAGTCTTAACACTGTGTTGTTTCCCTGAATGATCCACAGCTGTGTGTTTTTAGTTTAGTGATAGTTGTTCATGAGTCCCTTGTTTGTTCTGAACAGTTAAACTTCCTGCTGTTCTTCAGAAAAATCCCCCAGCTCCCACAAATTCTTTGGTTTTCCAGCATGTTTGTGTTTGAACCCTTTCCAACAATGAATGTATGATTTTGAGATCCATCTTTTCACACTGTGGAGAACTGAGGGACTCATATGCAACTATTACAGAAGGTTCAAACATTCACTGATGCTCCAGAAGGAAAAACTATGCATTAAGAGCCGGGGGGTGAAAACTTTTGAATTTGAAGATCAGGATAAATTTAACTTATTGTGTCTCCTAGGAACTAATGTAACTATCTTCTGTAGCTTCTGAAGGGCAGTACTAAATGAAAAAAATATGATATTTAGGCAAAATAAGAAAAATGTACACAAAAGTTTTCACACCCCAGCTCTTAATGCATGGTTTTTCATTCTGGAGCATCAGAACTATTAAAAAGTGAAATCTGCTGCTTTCATTCTCAGATTGAGCCGAACAGCATTGCTGCACGAGACGGTCGAATCCGAGAAGGCGACCGTATTTTACAGGTAACTTCACCTTTCACTCATTACCTCTGTGTTGCTATTGTCTGCGCCGAGTGGCTCATTGAGTTCAACACTGGCACATTACACCGTCAGCTACAGGACCTGAGGGAGAGCAGGGGTCCTGTCAGGATCGTTACTCTGATGCCGGTGTATTTTTAGCTGCGGTCTGATGCTCAGGAAAACATCCCGAGGTGTTTCTGAGACCCTCTCCACGGATTCTGTACTTCCCAATAAAATCATCTGAGATCTCACTCGCCTCAGGATCACACGCGCTGATTCTGCAGCAACAAATAAAACAGAAAAACTTGAAGATGAAAAAATACATATGTTGCCACAATGATCTTCTTCCTTAGTATTTTTGTCTTGTTTCCCTGTACAAATATTAAAACACTCATAAATCAAGATACATTTACTGGAGATACAAAATTACTGAAAAATGTATCAAAATTAAATGCGTTTTTGCATGAAACAAGAACAAATATTGCCAGTTGGCTCAGAAAAATAATGCAAATTCAAAGGGAAAAAATATTATTATATACCCCATTGGCATATATTTGTATTTTTTTAAGCATAAAATAAATTTTTCATAAAACAAGATTAAATAAATTAGGTTAATAAGTAAATGCATCTTGATTTTTAAAATGTTTAGATATATTTTGATAAAAAAAATAAATACATTATATATATATATATATATATATTATTTTTTGTATTTTTAATTTTTTTTTATTGCCTGTTAGAGTTCACCATACACTGCAACAAATGTTTTTTTTTCTTCTCTTGTTTTCCAGTACAAATATCTAAACATTCTTAAATAAAGACATATTAATGCTAAATAAATAAATATATATATATATTTTGTGTGCTAAAAACAAGAAATGAGTATCTACCAGTGGGGTCAGAAATATAATCTTGTTTTCCCTTTGAATTAAAAATTATATTAATTCATTTTTCTGACCCCACTGACATATATCTTTTCTTGTTTTCAGCAAAAACTCACATAATTTTTCCAGAAAACAAGACTAATTATCTAATGTCATTTTGCATCTCCACTAAATACACCGTAAAAAAAAAAAAAAAAAGTTGAGGCAACTTAAAAAGTTTAAGGCAACCAGCATCAGCAGTTTTCAAAACTTTTTGTTGTATAAACTTAAAAAAAAAAAGAAGTTGAGAAAACTCAAAAATCTGCTGAAGCTGGTTGCCTCAAACTTTTAAGTTTGCCCAACTTTTTCAAGCATTTTGAGAGGTTTCTTGATGATTCAGAGCCACCGTACAAGCAAACGCCAAAATCCAGAATGGTGATTGTCAAATTCATCCACTTCGTCTCGCAGCACAAAGCGCTGTATAGATCCTCGCACACTGAGCTCACAGAAATTGCTGGTCTTCTTTTTAATAAGTGGCTCTAGTATCAGCAAAGCATCAAACTGAGCCACTGACGTCCTGAAGTAAACTGAATCGCTCGTGATAATCCCGCTGCTCTCCTCTCGTTCCTCTCTATATCTCAGGATAGGATGGATCCAGTATTTCCTCACTTTTTCTCTTTTTAAGAAGCGAGAGGACAACAAAATCATCCTCAATGCTTGAAGACTCCATTTAGTACTGTTTGCAAATTATTTCGCAACGGATTAATTAATATGCATCTGACTCAGTGTGCAAGGTTTTTGTGCGCAACAAATTTTTAGGATAACGAACACGAAAAAATGCATACGAAAATTTCGGAGTCTGTGTGCAATGAACGTAATTTCTCGCAGTGTAGTAATGTAACGCTGCGTCTCATTGGCTGATGTGTGTGATTGACAGATAAATGGGCGGGATGTTCAGGACAGACAGGAAGCAGTGGCCGTTTTCTCAAGTGAAGAATGCAGGAATATTGTGCTGCTGGTCGCAAGACCGGAAATACAGGTACACACACACACACACACACACACACACACACACACGCTTGCTTTAGTACATTTTCATGATTTCTCAGAATAAGAAAATAAACATTCAGATGCTGTTATATTACGGGTGAAAATGAAATTAGTAGAACATTCTAAGACACATTTTAATCTTTAAATAACGTTCTAATCACAACAAGAAAACTGGACATTTTAATGTTTTAGAAACATTTCAAAACAACATTCCCACAATGTTTTTATGGCCTAAGACTGGCCGTGTAGACCAGCTGATCCAGTTACATCATTCGCAGTGCATCATGGGAGTGAACAGACACTGAGTCAGATTCCCGTTTCCATGGTAACACTGACAGATCGCTGGATTGGGCTTCAGAGTAACGAGTCGTGCAACTCTTCACTGAATCTGACATGTCTGAAGTTTGTTTGTTCAGATGAAGCTTAATGTAATGTCACCATGAGCCGTCATAACGGGCCAAAAGAGCTTGATCTTCTGTGTGCTTCCTCTTCAGGAGGAGCCGTGGCTGGATGACGAGCACAGCGAGTTCTTAGAGGAGCTGAAGATGGAGATGCTGGAGGAGCAGAGGAGAGAGGAGGAGGAGGAGGAGATGAAGAGAGCGGCTCGAGAGGAGGACGAGAAGGTCAGAGAAACCAAGAACAATCATCACGTACTTAAGCTGTAAACTTGGGTTTCTTTTAAAATGTTCATGCTGGAAAAAATGTACACTTATTTTAGCTAGCTGCCAAGGCAAAATTTCGGCCAAGAAAACAGAAAAAAAATAGAAAGAAAATCCTATTCAGAATATCAACATAAACTATAATTTTTATTTTTTCTGCTTTCATGTTCATTTTACTTAAAGTTTAAGTAATTTAAGTCTTGTTTTCCAGTACAAATATCTAAATGTTCCTAAATTAATATATATATTTATTTGAGAAGCAAAATTACGGAAGATATAAAATCTTGTTTTTCTAACAAAAAATATTTTCATAGAGTTTATATTTTAAACAAGAACAAATATCTGCCATTGGATTTTCATTTTGAATTAAGGTTGTTGTTTTTGTTTGTTTTCTGACCTCACTGGCAGATATTTGTTATTCTTTGAAGTGTAAACTCACTTAATTTAGATTTTTCAGAAAACATTACTCAATTCTTGCTCTCAAGCAAGAATGTTTATATATGTGACCCTGGACCACAAAACCAGTCATAAGGGTACATTTTTTGAAACTGAGATTTATACGATCATCTGGAAGCTGAATAAATAATCTTTCCATTGATGTATGGTTTGTTAGGATCAGACAATATTTGGCTGAGATACAACTATTTGAAAATCTGGAATCTGAGGGTGCAAAAAAATCTAAATATTGAGAAAATCTCCTTTAAAGTTGTTCAAATGAAGTTCTTAGCAATGCATATTACTAATCAAAAATTAAGTTTTGATATATTTACGGTAAGAAATTTACAAAATATCTTCATGGAACATGATCTTTACTTAATATCCTAATGATTTTTGGCATAAAAGAAAAATGGATAATTTTGACCCATACAATGTATTGTTGGCTATTGCTACAAATATACCTGTGCTGCTTATGACTGCTTTTTGGTCACATATTTGTACTAAAAAACAAAAATACTTAGAGAATCTCTCTTTTTTTGCAGTGCATTGCTCATGTTAGAAATGAAAGAATAATAGATGAACATTCTGAATCATTATATGAGTCTATCTGAACATTCAAACAAAAGCAGATAATCATGCACTCCTACCATCTCCCAAATGAACACGGAAACTCACTAATGAAGTCTCAGTTGACTCTGGTTTAGCTTGATTGATTCTCACTCAGAATCTCCCCACAGGCCAGAGCAACTCAAGAGGAAAGCATCACAGCGTCCTGCTCCTACAGTCAGGAGAAGAGCATGGACCCAGAGAACACTGTCCTCGCTCAGATCCAGAAGCAGCTGTCGCGGTGTCTGTCGGGCCGGAGCTCTGCGGACGGAGCGGAGAAGCTGCTGGAGCTGAAGTGTCAGATCCGTAACGGCGGCGAGTACGACCTGTTCTACAGCAGCATCCAGTGCAACGGTGTGGAGCACGAGCTGCGGATGCTGAGTGAGGAGCTACGCAGCATCCAGATGGAGTGCCAGAGCATCATGAAGGTAGGCATGGTGGCAAAACCTAAAAGTTTTAGGCACTTGGGTAAAAATGCTGTAAAATGAGGATAGATCTGAATAAAAGCTGAATAAAAAAGCTTTCCATTGATGTATGGTTTGTTAGGATAGGAAAATATTTGGCTGAGATACAACTATTGATTGAAACTGGAAATCTAGAATCTGAGGGTGCAAAAAAATCTAAATATTGAGAAAATCACCTTTAAATTGGTTCAAATGAAATTCTTAGCAATGCATATTACTAATCAAAAATAAAATATACATTTACGGTAGGGAATTTACAAAGTATCTTCATGGAACATGATCTTTACTTAATATCCTAATGATTTTTGGCATAAAAGAAAAATGTATAATTTTGCCCCATACAATGTATTGTTGGCTATTGCTACAAATATACCTGTGCTGCTTATGACTGCTTTTGTGCTGCAGGGTCACAAATGAACTATAGTGTCCTGCACCCACTAGTAAAAAAATATCAAAAATGATATCTGGTGTCTGAATAATTTTTGGTTTGACTGTTTATAATAAAAAGTACCGTTAAGAATACCGTTAAAGTACTGGTTCGATAAGCAGTATCGGTGAGAGTAATAAGTTACCGATAAGCAGTATCGGTACGAGTAATAAGTTACCGATAAGCAGTATCGGTGAGAGTAATAAGCTACCGATAAGCAGTATCGGTGAGAGTAATAAGTTACCGATAAGCAGTATCGGTGAGAGTAATAAGTTACTGATAAGCAGTATCGGTATGAGTAATAAGTTGCCAATACATATTGGTAAGAGTAATAAGTTACCGATAAGCAGTATCGGTGAGAGTAATAAGATATAAGCAGTATCGGTACGAGTAATAAGTTACCGATAAGCAGTATCGGTGAGAGTAATAAGTTATAAGCAGTATCGGTACGAGTAATAAGTTACCGATACTTATTGGTAAGAGTAATAATTTACCGATAAGCAGTATCGGTACGAGTAGTAATACTGTTAAAACCTTAACAAGACCCGTCCCTACATGCAGGCGCATCAGCTGGGACCCCGCAAGCGTCCAGAGAAGTCGGACAAGGACAGCTCGAGTGCGTATAACACGGCCGAGAGTTCGCGCAGCACGCCGCTCGTCGCAGACCGCTCTCCAGAGCACCACAGGGTCAGTCTGACCAACCGCAGGAACCTGCTAGCACTCCGGCATGCCCCGAGCGGCAGCCCCGACCACAGCAACCCCTCCGAGTCTGAGCAGACGCCCGAGGGCCCACGGCCCCAGAGCTACCTGCAACTGATCCAGCAGCAGACGGCGCTGGAGTTCGTCAGCCGGCCTTCTGAACCCAAGATGGAGTGGAAGGTGAAGGTCCGGAGCGACGGAACCAGGTACCAGTGCTGGGCGGTAGCCAAACTACATTTTTCAAGTAACTGTACTTTATCTGAGTATTTTTAGTAGGGATGCACTGAAATGAAATTCTTGGCCGAAGCGGAAACCAAACAAAATGAAACACTGAGCCGAAGGCCGAATACCTTTTTTTCCCTCATGTATTTTGCTCATTTTTTCACCATTGCATCATTTAAATAGCCAAATTAAATGTGCTTTTTACTGTTTTGTCTTTGTTGTTATTTGATCGCGTCACATCATTTTTCGGTACGATTTTTTCGGTCTTTTCTGCTTAGATTCAGCCGAACACCGAAATAACTTTTTTTTGCTATTTTATGCAGAATAATTTCAGTTGCCAAACATTCGGTATATCCCTTATTTTTGAAGAAACTTTTACTTCACTACATTCCAAAGTGTAATAGTGTACTTTTTACTTCACTACATTCCAAAGTGTAATAGTGTACTTTTTACTTCACTACATTTCTTAAAAATATGTCATTCCTCGTTACTTTGAACTGGAGGAATCGTTTTAAATAGTTATAAAATGACATTAACAATAACAGTAAAGTTTTTACATATACTGTTATATTGCAATTATTTCACATTCAATCTTTAAATTAATGGACAAACATGGTTCACCCAAAATGAAAATTAGCCTGTGATTTACTCACCCTCGAGGCATCCTAGGTGTATATGACTTTCTTCTTTCAGACAAATCCAATCGGAGTGATATTAAAAATTGTTCTGGCTCTGGTTATCATTGCAGTGGGTGGGTGTTTCTGTTCAACAGTCCAAAACATGTCAAGTAAAGCTCGCGCATCCATAATAAAACGTGCCTCACACGGCTCCGGGGGATAATTTTTGTAAGAAACACATCCGTATTTCAAATGTAATAAACACTTTTCTCTCACTTCCGCTATCTGTCGTACGCGTGCCTCTGAGATATGAGTCTCGCGAGTTTGTTTACAGGAGCAAAGGAAGCAAAGTAAAACCAGTCTCCTCTTGGCTTATATCGAAATCCTCTGACATTTTCCTTTACAAATCCTCGGTTTGTACTTCTAATTGATGACTGGCGTTTTGTTTTGTTCTCTCTCTGCGCTCGTCAATAATCAAGCAACGCCGACGTCCTACGTCATCCGCCGGGATGGCTTCTGCGTACGACAGTTAGATGTAGTGAGAGAAAAGTGTTTATTACGTTTGAAATATGGATATTTTCCTTACAAAAACGCATGGATTCACTACAGGAGGCTTTTATTCACTCCCCGGAGCCGTGTGAGGTATGTTTTTATTATGGATGGATGCACTTTATTTAACGTCTTTTGGACTGTTGAACAAAACCACCCACCCACCTTTGGGTGAACTAACCCTTTAATACTTTTACTGGAGTAGTATTCTGTACTTTTTCTCAATTTTAATATTTGTGGCAGGTACATCACCAAGCGGCCCGTCCGGGACAGACTCCTCCGGGAGCGAGCGCTCAAGATCAAGGAGGAGCGCAGCAGCGGCATGACGACCGATGACGACGCCATGAGCGAGATGAAGATGGGACGCTACTGGAGCAAAGAGCAGCGCAAGCAGCACCTCCTGCGGGCCAAGGAGCAGCGGCGGCGGCGCGAGTTCATGCAGCGGAGCCGGCTGGAGAGCCTGCGGGAGAATCCGCTCAGCAGCGGAGAGGGACGCTCGGAGCCCAGCATCATCGAGCTCAGCCACCGCAAGATGATGAAGAAGAGGAACAAGAAGATCCTGGACAACTGGATGACCATTCAGGAGCTGATGACGCACGGGGAGAAAGCGCCCGAGGGATCCGCAGTCCACAACGCCTTCCTCTCCGTCACTACTGTATAGATTCACACGCCACTTCTCAAACTTTACCCCATGCGGTACGATCGACTTTTGCCTCGTTCAATGCGGCGATTTTTATGAGAATAGACCAGAATATTTTTCACTTTGTTAATGTTTTCTAAGCAATTCAACAGGATTCACTGCATTTTTTATGCTTTTTTTGTTACCGGAATATTTTAACTAAGGTACCTAAAGGAATATTTCACTCAAACATTACAGTTCTGTCATAATTCACTTTCAAGGTCTAAACCTGAACGACTTTCTACAGAGAGTCTCTAAGAGGACATGGTGATGGAAAAATATGACATGGGATAAAAAATTATTTCAGTGTTTTTGAGTGTGCTAGCAATAGTTTGACATTGCCCCAAGAAACTTTAAAAAATCCAAAGTTTTGATTTGCATGTAAAATTTTTCACAATTTTTTTTTTTTACTGTGTTCACTCTTTTAATCACTGTTTTGCTTTCAGTCATGAAATATCTTTCTAAATTTTACTTTCACCCAAATAATTTTTTCTCTCAATTTTAATTTATACTTTGCGTTTGCTCATTTCATTACTAAAGTTTTACCTTCGTCCAAGTTTTTTTTATTTATTTATTTATTTATTTTTAATTTGCACTTTACATTCACTCTTTTAATCACTAAAGTTTTGCTTTTGCCCAAGAAGTTAATTTTCAAAATTTTGAATTTTTGCTTTCACTTATGAAAATGTTTCTACATTTTTTTTCACCCAATAATTTCTTTGACATAATTTTGAATATGTACTTTGCAATCTCTCTTTTAATCACGAAGTTTTGCTTTCCCTCAAGAAATTTTTTTTCTAAATTTTAGTTTCGCCTAAGAATTTTTTTTTTTTTTTTTTTTTTTCACAATTTTTAATTTGTACTTTGGTTCACTCACTTAATCATTAAAGTTTTGCTTTCGCCTAAGAAAATTTTTCAAAATTTTTAATTTGAATTTTACTTCTACTGTTTGCTCACTGAAAAAAAAATGGTAACACTTTATTTTAAGGTCTCTTAATTAGTTGCTAATTAGCATGCATATTACTAGAATATTTATTAGTAGTAATTAAGCACATATTAATGCCTTATTCTACATGACCTTATTCTACATCCCTAATCCTACCCAACACCTAAACTTAACAACTACTGCACTAACTATTAATAAACAGCAAAATAGGAATTTATTGAGGGAAAAGTCGTAGTTAATAGTTAATAAGTGTTCACTATTCTAAAGTGTTACCAAATATATATATATATATATATATATATATATATATATATATATATATATATATATATATATATATACTTTGGTTTCACTCATTTAATCACTAATGATGTTTTACTTTCGTCCAAGAATTTTTTTTTCAAAATTTTATATTCATACTTTGTTCCCTCTTTTTAATTAAGTTTTTCTTTCGCTCAAGAAAATTTTTCTAAATTTTGCTTTCGTCAAAGTTATTTATTTAATTTTTTTTTTCATTTTGAATTTATACTTTGTGTTTGCTCATTTAATTAAAATTTTGCTTTCACCCAAATTAATTTTTCAAATTAAGTTTTACTTTGCTTTCACTCTTTTAATCAAGTTTCACATTCATCCATTTTGTCAAAATTGTGACTTTGTACTTTACGTTGGCTCCTTTACTCACCCAAATTTCTTTGTTTTACTTGTTTGCATGTAAAGTTTTGCTCAATTGCTCCCCCAACGTTTCTCGGGGAGAAACACCTTTGTGCGAGAACGCAGTATGAAATATAATTTTTCTCCCATCTCATATTTCCCTGATGTATCCTATCGACTACTGTCATGGTAGTTTGTCATTTTGTATCTTAACAGCCCCAGTTCATATTATCATTTATTATATCTTGTTCTGCTGAAGAAAGTCAGTCAGTCAGGTGTGGAACAGCACGAATTTATTTTTGGTTATTTATTTATTTGTCATTCCTCACAGGATCTGAAGATAATGTTTACATTTCAGCAAAAAGTGAATTACTGTGCAATCTCCAGCCTTTAATCAACACTGCTGAGTCTATTTTTCAGACGTTGTAGGATTTGTATTGTTTGTCAGAGCAGCTCTGGACGACTCGTGTGTAGCTGAAGATAACCGGGCCAGGACTAACTCTACCTCAGACACGCTTCCCAAGATCCTGACAAAACCAGATGCCCAGTCTTCATTATTCGTGTGTACTGCTAGATTAATCAAAGTGCAGACAGGAAAGCTGTTTGTGGTTTAGTTCTTCCTGATGTATTAGTATTGAATTCATTCCTGGGTTATGATTTGTTCTTTGCGAGGTGCTGGTTAACAGAAATCCATACACGCTTATAAATGCTTCCCAAATGATACTGTAAGCTTTGAATATATTGACATTTATATTCTGTTTAATTAACTGTAGTTAATTATAAGTCATTTTAGAGCTTCCCAGATCAATTACACACAGGAGTCTGTTTGTATAAGGAACCGATTTCAGCGGATTGTTTTTCTCAGTCTGGTTTTATTTTTGTTCGTCTGGAGCAGTCGTTGTACATTTCAACTGTAAATTTCTGCACTTGTTCTGGCTCGATGTTCTTCGTTTGATTCGAGTAATCTGTAGTCGTCTCTCTTGGCCAGGTGAATGTGTGGTCATTGTGATATTTTGACACTGAATAAATCTTTTCTTCAAAACTTGTTCTTACTTTCATACTAATAAAACTTTTTTTTTTTTTGCAATAGCCATTTAATATTTAAGATTTAAGAATCGTGTCCTTCGATATCAATGTTATTTGATATTTACTTCATGATTTTAAAGGGATATTCACTGTTAAATTAACTGTATATAGAGCTAAATGTCCAGGTCATAAATCATCCCAAAATAAAAGGGAAAAAACAATTATTTCACTTGAAATTAATACAATCGTAATTGTTGATTAGTGTCTTCAAATTCATGTCTATAGCTTTGTGTCCACCTATATGCTTATGCACTGCTAAAATACAACATTTTGAGAAAAATGCATGACTATATTAATTGTTTGAGTAGTTTTATATTTAAATGAGCATTTAACATTGAGGAAAAATACTCACTGCATTACCATAATTATAATTTGAGAAACGTTCGTCTTAACATAGACTTCATTTGGTTAAAATATATGAAGAGTTCATTTGCAAGAACAGATAATTAATAAAAGTTAACCATTTTCAAAAATCAAGTTTTTTCATTGTGCATGCCAATTAATCTCAATTAAACTGCAGTTGGGTTTTTTTGATTAGGTTAAAAAATAACTAAAAAATGCATTTCAGGAATTAAATTGATTTAAAATGCATTTATTAGTCATGAAAATAGTCACAGTGCAACAATTCTTGTTGGTCCTAAAATAGGATTACTCCGCTGTAAACAATAAATTGTCTTTTTCTCTCATTTGATTTTGGCTGAAGTATGAACTGTATATATTTGGTGAGATTGACCTGTACAGCAGGTAAAACACCTCTGAAGCTCTTCATTCACTAAAAGAAAAGCACACTCGTCTGGACTCCAGTCCTTCATCAGTTTATAGTTTTTTATCGTTCAGCAGCTCAAACACATCATGAAACGAGACTCGAGAGGTTAATGAGCTGATCTTCATTCACTTTAAATCAGGTCAAGACCTCCAGACACAGCGGCTTCATTCGGGACCTTCACTTCCAGCCTTTAACTCATCTCCATATCCCTCATTGTTCAGCGCTCAGCTAATTAAGCCGTGTGATTGGCTCAGGTGTAGTTAAAGGTGATTGGCTGACAGCGCTGGCATTTGTCACAGCATCAAACAGCAGAAATGTCAGAGTGATTGTGCCACTCAGCGCTGAGAGCCGCTCATCGATAACCTTCACCAGCTCCTGTCTGTAATGAGTCCAGCCGTGTCACTTCATGTATTTATGGAGCAGATGATCTTTGATATGCTAATTGAAGCGTGTGATAATGGCTCTGTGTGATGCTGGGATCACATTATCCTGACGGATCATCTGAGCACGTCTTCATCAAGACCTCAGCTTTATGACCTTCTCTGAGCTCAGATTAATGCACTAAAAAACCAAACCAGAGCTGTTTCACTCATCATTCACTCGCCCTCGGCTTTCTCTTCTCTGCAGCTCGAGCATGACATTCTTTTGATATAGTCATGATAAGGAGATGTAAATAACTGTGCTATTCATATATATATATAAATAAATGCAGTCAAATGATTAATCGCATCCAAAATAAAAGTTTACATTATATATGTGTATACTTTGTATATTTATTATGTATATATAAATACAAACACGTGCATGTATGTATTTAAGAAAAATGTTATGTTTATATTAAATATATTTATATAAGAATATAAATATATAAATGTATATACTTGTAAATATTTTCAAAATATATACAGTATGTGTGTGTTTATATATACATAATAAATATACACAATACACATACATATATTGTGTAAACAAAAACTTTTATTTTGTATGCAATTAATCGTTTGACTGCACTAATATATATATATATATAGTTTTTTCATGTATTTTCTCCTTGCAATATATAATGTCAGAAAAAAAGTGTAAGATGATACACTATAAAAGGGAAATAAATATTATTTTAGTTTTTTGTTTGTTCGTTTATATTTTATTTAAAGATAAAGAGGTGTTTTTACTTGCATTGTTTATATTATCTTAGAAAATTCACCAGCTAATCAGGCAATAAGTTATATAGATACAGTATCTATAGAAAATTACATAGAAATTAAAAAATGTAAAAAATTATATATGTCTTATATGTCCACCCGGACATATTTTTTCTCACCAACACATCATTTTACTTTATTTTTTTAAAAATACAAATAGATAAAGATGTTTTTGTTTGATTTTTACAGTAATACATTATACTCCAACACTTTTTTTCTTGACAATGAATTATTAGTTTTTTGTGGTGGTTGTTGTTTTTTGCTTTTGTTTTTTTTTTTTTTGCTGACATTTTACAATATTTTGATATGAGTGTTGTGTTTTAAGTGTTAAAATCCTGGAGGCAAAGGAAAAAGGAGATATTTGGTGGTTTAAAGTGTTGTAAAATGTTTTCAATAACTTTTTAAAATAAACTTTTGTATAATTAAAGTTGGTATCTTCTTATTTGAGTAGGACCAAGTTTAAAATCAGTATTGTTCAGTATTTTAGGCCAGTAAGACAATGATCTTTATTGAGGACACAAAAGACACTGAAAACCAATAATGACCTGTTTAGCTGCTCTTTTACATACAAAAGCAGCTCACAGTTCATTTATACAATAAAATTACAAACAAAGTACCATAATAATCAGAGAAACCTTCATCAGAGACTCGGTCCACACATGAACTAGTTTCACAGCTGCAGTTTTCTCTGGAGAAGATGCAGGTGCTGGACACATCAGAGAAATCTGAGGCCTAGAAGAGGAATAAGCAGCATTCGTGAAGAATGAGAACGACTCAAAAAAACTGGGCTAAAGCAGAAACTGAGCGGCGTTTCCAGCATTAAAGATAGAAATCAGATCAGTGCATGCAGCGCTTTGATTTCTAATGTAGGAACGCAATCACTCTTCAGACTGAAAGAAGTGCTCCGGATATTGTGTTTAAAGCATGTAAATGAGGCAGAAGTGCGTCAGTATTTCACTGCGGGTCTCAACAGGATTACAGTCATTCACTAAGTGCTTGAATGATCTCATCACATCCACTAACCCTATAAAGAAGCACCGGAGGTAAACACATGCTTATTCATCATCATTACTGAACCCTCTCAATGTGACCGCAGCTAAACAGAGTCTCACTAACCTGGGCTTTTACTTCAGAAGAGTTCCTGTCATTCAAATACAGCTGTTCGCCTGAGAGAGGAGCGTTTCACACCCGACAGTCAGGAGCTGAGATAACTGTGCTTTCAGTGTCAAACACTGACAGAGGAGTTCACATAAAAACTCAGAATTATGAGGAAAAACTCAAAATATCGGGACGCAAACTCAGAATTATGAGGAAAAACTCAAATACTGGGATGCAAACTCAGAATTATGAGGAAAAACCTCAAAATATCGGATGCAAGCTCAGAATTATGAGGAAAAACTCAAATACTGGGATGCAAACAGAATTATGAGAAAAATCTCAAAATATCGGGATGCAAACTCAGAATTATGAGGAAAAGTTCAAAATATCGGGATGCAAACAGAATTATGAGGAAAAACTCAAAATATCGGGATGCAAACAGAATTATGAGGAAAAACTCAAAATATTGGGATGCAAACTCAGAATTATGAGGAAAAACTCAAATACTGGGATGCAAACAGAATTATGAGGAAAAACTCAAATACTGGGATGCAAACTCAGAATTATGAGGAAAAACTCAAAATATCGGGATGCAAACTCAGAATTATGAGGAAAAGTTCAAAATATCGGGATGCAAACAGAATTATGAGGAAAAACTCAAATACTGGGATGCAAACTCAGAATTATGAGGAAAAACTCAAAATATCGGGATGCAAACAGAATTATGAGGAAAATCTCAAATACTGGGATGCAAACTCAGAATTATGAGGAAAAACTCAAAATATCGGGATGCAAACAGAATTATGAGGAAAATCTCAAATACTGGGATGCAAACTCAGAATTATGAGGAAAAACTCAAATATTGGGATGCAAACTCAGAATTATGAGGAAAAGTTCAAAATATCGGATGCAAGCTCAGAATTATGAGGAAAAACTCAAATACTGGGATGCAAACAGAATTATGAGGAAAAACTCAAATACTGGGATGCAAACTCAGAATTATGAGGAAAAACTCAAAATATCGGGATGCAAACTCAGAATTATGAGGAAAAGTTCAAAATATCGGGATGCAAACAGAATTATGAGGAAAAACTCAAAATATCGGGATGCAAACTCAGAATTATGAGGAAAAACTCAAAATATCGGGATGCAAACAGAATTATGAGGAAAATCTCAAATACTGGGATGCAAACTCAGAATTATGAGGAAAAACTCAAAATATTGGGATGCAAACTCAGAATTATGAGGAAAAACTCAAAATATCAGGATGCAAACTCAGAATTATGAGGAAAAGTTCAAAATATCGGGATGCAAACAGAATTATGAGGAAAATCTCAAATACTGGGATGCAAACTCAGAATTATGAGGAAAAACTCAAAATATCGGGACGCAAACTCAGAATTATGAGGAAAAACTCAAATACTGGGATGCAAACTCAGAATTATGAGGAAAAACCTCAAAATATCGGATGCAAGCTCAGAATTATGAGGAAAAACTCAAATACTGGGATGCAAACAGAATTATGAGAAAAATCTCAAAATATCGGGATGCAAACTCAGAATTATGAGGAAAAGTTCAAAATATCGGGATGCAAACAGAATTATGAGGAAAAACTCAAAATATCGGGATGCAAACAGAATTATGAGGAAAAACTCAAAATATTGGGATGCAAACTCAGAATTATGAGGAAAAACTCAAATACTGGGATGCAAACAGAATTATGAGGAAAAACTCAAATACTGGGATGCAAACTCAGAATTATGAGGAAAAACTCAAAATATCGGGATGCAAACTCAGAATTATGAGGAAAAGTTCAAAATATCGGGATGCAAACAGAATTATGAGGAAAAACTCAAATACTGGGATGCAAACTCAGAATTATGAGGAAAAACTCAAAATATCGGGATGCAAACAGAATTATGAGGAAAATCTCAAATACTGGGATGCAAACTCAGAATTATGAGGAAAAACTCAAAATATCGGGATGCAAACAGAATTATGAGGAAAATCTCAAATACTGGGATGCAAACTCAGAATTATGAGGAAAAACTCAAATATTGGGATGCAAACTCAGAATTATGAGGAAAAGTTCAAAATATCGGATGCAAGCTCAGAATTATGAGGAAAAACTCAAATACTGGGATGCAAACAGAATTATGAGGAAAAACTCAAATACTGGGATGCAAACTCAGAATTATGAGGAAAAACTCAAAATATCGGGATGCAAACTCAGAATTATGAGGAAAAGTTCAAAATATCGGGATGCAAACAGAATTATGAGGAAAAACTCAAAATATCGGGATGCAAACTCAGAATTATGAGGAAAAACTCAAAATATCGGGATGCAAACAGAATTATGAGGAAAATCTCAAATACTGGGATGCAAACTCAGAATTATGAGGAAAAACTCAAAATATTGGGATGCAAACTCAGAATTATGAGGAAAAACTCAAAATATCAGGATGCAAACTCAGAATTATGAGGAAAAGTTCAAAATATCGGGATGCAAACAGAATTATGAGGAAAATCTCAAATACTGGGATGCAAACTCAGAATTATGAGGAAAAACTCAAAATATCGGGATGCAAACAGAATTATGAGGAAAATCTCAAATACTGGGATGCAAACTCAGAATTATGAGGAAAAACTCAAAATATCGGGATGCAAACAGAATTATGAGGAATATCTCAAATACTGGGATGCAAACTCAGAATTATGAGGAAAAACTCAAAATATCAGGATGCAAACTCAGAATTATGAGGAAAAACTCAAATATTGGGATGCAAACTCAGAATTATGAGGAAAAGTTCAAAATATCGGATGCAAACTCAGAATTATGAAAAAGAAATCAAAATATTGAAATGTAAATTCAGAACTGTGAGGAAAAAATATTGGAACGTAAACTCAGAATTATATCAAGACGTAAACTCAGATTTTTGAGGAAAAAAGTCAAAATATTGGGACTGTGGGATGCAAAATCAGAATTATGAAGCAAAAATTCACAATTACCTTTTTTATATTTCCATAATTTTTATGCTTCCATAATAATGAGGAAATGCAACGCTAGAGCCATAATGTAAACAGGCCAAGCTAAGTTCGTCCAATCAAACGACGCAAACACGGCAAATATGCAAATTAACGTACAGCTGAAACATCAGATTATAATCACCCAGGATTAATAAACCCCTGGTAAAGTATGAGCAGTGTGAAACATTACACAAGATAAACCAGGAGTGTGTGAAGAAATCATCCCACTATTATACATAACAAATATTTCTATTGATATTCAAACAGAATTCACTCAAACAAGAAATCTACTCTGTATCCTTCACACACACTAACAGACTGAACTCAAAATCAGCATCAAAACATCATTTAAGAAAGAGTTTAAGGCTTTGCCACTGTCCAAAAATCTCTTATTAGTGTATATGAATCTCATATTGATCTCATAAAGGAATAATTTATCTGAAAATGAAAGCCATTCTTTCTGTTGAACACAAAGGCAGATGTTTAGGAGAATATTAAGGCCTGAACATTCACTTCATTGATTTTGCTCTCCACGCAGTGAAAGTGAAGGCGAATGATAGCATCGATATGATCTGGACATTCATATGCAGAGTTATTACTGTCTGTGTGAGAGCAGGCCTGTTTTAATTCTTATACAACATTATTATGAAAGCATTGTTCACATGTTCTCTTTTGTCTCTGTACAAAGCAGTGAAGTTATCTGTTTGATTTCATTTCCTTTCATGCATGATCCACGAGAACACAGAGTTAATGAAGCTCAGATCTGCTCGGTGTCTCTGCTGCTCTGGGATCAGGGCTTGAATGTTACGACTGATCTGGGATCAGCTGTAACTCCGTCAGACATCTCATTTCCGTCTCTAATATCATTCAGGACAGAGATGCATTTCTCTTCATGCGTCGTAAGGCATCTGCTATATAAAATCATATCAAAAAATGAGATTTCTGTCGTCATGATATTTTACTCACTGTATTATGATGCAAATTCATCTCTCACTTCGACAGGTTCTGTGACATGAGCTCGTCTTCAGATATGCTGAACAATACAAAATATTAATGCATTTCAGGACATTTACTGTGCATGAAGCAAAATGCATTACTTGAAATAAATAAATGAATTAATAAGTTAATCATAATAAAATTATATAAATCTAATAAATATAATATAAACTTATATATATCTCATTAATCTAAAATTAATATTGAAAGTGAATGTTTACATACATAGACACAAAATAAACAAATAAATAAAATTGACAAACACACACAAAAAAATGAAATAACTTAAATAAAATGTATTTTAAAAAGTAGTTTAATTCAACACATTTCCATGGCAACGTTTCTCATTTTCATTTAGTTTATCCTGATGTGCTAAAACTAAATCAAAAATAATTATAAACTATAAAGATCTATTTAAAAAAATAAACGAGTGAATGAATAAATAATTAAATAAATGACAAAACACAAGTCAAATAAAAACAAAATAATAATAACATTAACTGAAATTAAATACAGTATTAAAAAGTAAACTTATTTTATTTTAGCTAGTTGCCAAAGTGAAATTACTCATTTTCATTTAGTTTATGTTGAACTTCTAAAATAACTAAAATATTTAAATAAAAATGAATAAAACGTATATAGACATTAAAAAACTAATACAACTGAGAAAAACACAATATTAATAAAATATAAATATTTTATATAGTAATATAAACTAAATTTCAATAATTAAAATAATAAACAATTAAACTAATTTTAATTCAGCTAGTTGCCAAGTCAAAATATCTCATTTTCATTTGGAACAAAAATAACTAAAACTGACATTAAAATAAATAAATAAATAAAAACTATAAATACATATTTAAAAAAAAAAAAAACTAAAAAAAATGGCAAAAACAATAAAATTACTAAAAAAATAATAATAATAAAAATATAAAAAATAAAAACTAACTCAAACTTCATTTTTGATTAGTAATATGCATTGCTAAGAACTTCATTTGGACAACTTTAAAGATGATTTTCTCAATATTTAGATTTTGATTTTTTTTTTTCAAATAGTTGTATCTCAGCCAAATATTGTTCTATCCTAACAAACCATACATCAATGGACAGATTATTTATTCAGCTTTCAGATGATGGAAGTATAAATCTAAATTTCAAAAAAAAAAAAAATGACCCTTATGACTGGTTTTGTGCTCCAGGGTCACATTTATGAAACGATATGCGTACAGATGAATCACACTGGAAACGTCGTAAGTGAGTCCCGCTGAGGTTGATGGGAGTTTGTGAACACACTCGAGATCTCCTGACCTTCTGTGCTGCTGGACGTCTGCGATCATTTACATGCGGCTCACAGGAGCTCTGCTCTTTACAGAGGTTATATTTCACAACTCTGTCAGAGTGTGTGTGTGTGTGTGTAAAGCCCACGGGAACACCAAAACAAACATGTTAGCATGCTAGTTAGTGACAGCTCCGGGAGATTTCAGGCTGCGGCGCTGGGATTTGTTCACGAGGTGCGAGATTAAAACGGGTCAAACGCCTCAGGAGCAGACATCCAGCAACAGAAGCAGAGCAAGAGACGCTTTCATGTCAGAAAACACATTTCTGTGGTTCACCCTTCGTGAGCGGCTGTGAAATGAACAAAACATGTGAGAAAACACTGACAGCTTTACTGGAGCTGTTTCCTCATGAAGAAAACACATCTGAAACCAGCCTGACATGGTTTACGGGTCCCAAACACATCAAAACAGACCAGCTAACCGCATTAGGCTGTTCACGCTTTACCATCACTCATTTTATGCACAACAATACATATAATAATAACATTTACAAAACACAACTAAAACCAGCCTAAGATTGTTTACTGGTCCCAAAGACATCAAAACAGAACAGTTTCATTATGCTGGTAGACCAGCTAACCGTCTTAGGTTGGTTTAAGCTGGTTTTTCAACAAAGTTGTTTGCCATTTACAATTACTCATTTTATACAATATATATGATGACAAAAACCCAACTTAAAACCAGTCTAAGATGGTCTGCTGGTCCTAAACATGCTCAAAAAACAAAAACACAGACCAGTTGAACCAGTTTATTCATATTGGTAGACCAGGCATTTACAAATAGTAATTTTATACAATGCATACAGTATGATGACAAAAAACGAAAAAAAAAAAAAAAAACTTAATCCAGCCTACGCTGGTTTACTGGTCCCAAAAACATCAAAACAGACCAGTCTATTTAACCACCTTAGACCGTTTAAGCTGGTTTTTCAACAAAGTTGTTGCCATTTACAATTATTTATTTTATACAATATACAGCATGATGACAAAAACTAAAACCACCTTAGGCTGGTTTAAGCAGGTTTTTCTTTTTCTAAAGCTGTGCCGCATTTACAACACATGAGAAAAATATTGATAGTTCACCCATAATTAAACCATTCCTGATGACAAAAACACAACTTAAACCAGCCAAAGATGGTTTTATGGTCCCAAAACTGCTAAAAGTCATTAAACCAGAACTGTCTATTTGGCCAAACAAGCTATTCATCTTAGACCGGTTTAAGCTAAAAGTTGTGGCCATTTACAATTACTCGTTTTTTACAATGTAAGCTGACAAAAAAACAACTAAAACCAGTCTAAGACACCCAAAAACATCAAAACAGGCAGCACCAGCTAATCACCTTGGGCTGGTTTAAGCTGTTTTTGTCAAAGTTGTGCAGCATTTGCAACAAATATAAGATATTGATAGTTTACCAGTAATTAAACCAGCCCTGATGACAAAACCACAACTTAAACCAGCCTAAGACGGTTTGCTGGTCCCAAAACTGCTAAAACACATCAAAACAGAGCAGCCTATATTTGGCCAACCTCAGGCTGGTTTTTAAAAGTTGTGCAGCATTTGCAACAAATATAGTTTACCAGTAATGTAACCATTCCCGATGACAAAAAGACAACTTAAACCAGGCTTGCTGGTCCTAAACGTACCCATAAACCATAAACAAACATGAGTCCATCCAGTTTAATCATGTTGGGAATATGGCTAACCACCTGGTTTATGCTGGTTTTTGACCAAACTTGTGCCGCATTTACAATTGCACACTCTTCGCCAGGTGTTCGGTTACGGTGGTTAACCTGCCCATCCGAGCAGTAAATGGGTCGGTTGTTGTTTTTGCGTATGAAAGAGCTGAGGAGGTAATTCTGCTGCTATTGTCTGCGATCATCTGTCAGATCGAGGTGTTTCTCGACACTGAGAGAGACGTTACAGGCTCCTGAATCATAGATCAATAGTCTCAGTGAGATTCTCCACGGGAGGCCTTCATAACACAGCTCATTAAAGCGGGCTACGCTCGCCGCCATATGCCCCACACACACACACACACACACACACACACACACGACAGTGTTGTTCGCTGCACGCTTTGATGGAGGCCCATCAAATATTGATATGTTCCCAGCTGCCGTTATTTGACATGTCGCTGGCGTCGTCGCTCTTTTAATAACCTTCCTGTGTTTTGTCTTGTTTGTCCCTTCGAGGTGTCTGTAATCTGTTTCCATTATTAATCTGGCAGAACGGAAATGTCACTCCTGCAGGATTCACCCGGCTCGTGTTTAATGCGGGAACGGCTTTAGACTCCCTGAAGACTCCATTACGCTCCACACAATCAGGAATTACCATAAGAAAGCTGAAAAACTTCCAGAGAAGAACCAAACGTCTGTTGCGTCTCTCAAAAGAAGCCTTCAGAGGAATGATCTGGGCGTAATGTTAACACCTTTACAATTTCTGTTGATGCTTACAATGCAAGTATCGCAATAAACATTAAAACACACATGGTTTGCAGGTACAGACACAAGACATAAACATGACTTAAACTAGCTTAAGATGGTTTTCTGGTCCCAAATGTGCCTAAAAGCCACAAACACAGACCAGTTTAACCAGTTTATTCAAGACCAGCTATAACCACCTTAGGCTGGTGTTTCAACCAAGTAGTTCAGCATTTACTATTACATTTACAATGGTTCCTAATGATAAAAACACAACTTAAACCAGCTTAAGATGATTTGATTTTTGGGTCCCAAATGTGGCCAAAAAAAAAACATAAACGCAGACCAGCCTAATGGGGAAGACCAGCTAACTGCATAAGGCTGGTTTAAGATGTTTTTTCAATCAAGTTGTGTATTTCAATTACTCATTTTATACAACACATAATGGCAAAATAAATAACTTAAATCAGCCAAAGATGGTTTGCTGATCCCCAAAAAAAGTCTATTTGGTCAAAACCAGGTTAACACTGGTTTAAGCTGGTTTATTTCTCACCCAACAAAGCTGTGACAAAAAAACCAACTTAAACCAGTCTAATATGATTTGCTGGCCCTAAAGACCATAAACACAGGCCAGTCCAACCAGTTTATTCACATCGGTAGACCAGCTAACAACATTGGGCTGGTTTAAACTGTTTTTTGTGCGCAATTTACAATTACTTATTTATAAAATGCAACACATATAAAAACATACTACTGCTAAACACATCAAAACAGACCAGTCAAACCAGTTTAAACACTTATGATTCATTTTATGCAACACAAAACATGAGAACATACTTTTGTCAACAGTAATGATTCGAATACTTGTAAACTTACCAGTTATTAAATCATTTCTGATAACTGTGCCTGCGTCCCAATGTTCATACTATCCATCCTAAATAGTATGTGAGAATAGAATAAGTGTGTCCCAAAGCATAGTATGCTGAAAAGAGTATGCCAAAAGTCCCCGGATGATCTACTATTTCAGGTCGATTTTTGAAGTGTGGATCCGTGCTCACTCTAATGGCTTGAGTTTCACATAATGCTTTGCACGTGGCAGGAGGAGTTAAGATCAGGTGGATTCGCTAAACAAACATGACGGACAACCCTGATATCACTGTGTCATCATCAGTATTTAAATGTGAAAAGTTTATACATTATAAAGCAAAGCATTTATTTTGAATTTTTCTTTTTTGTACTGTAGACCTAGTAGTTAAAATTCTTATTTTGCAGGGTCAGGTGAACACACTGCCAATGAAGCCGAACACTTTTTGACTTTCTCAAATTGTGTAAATCCACTTCATGTTCAGAGTATAATTTTTTTTATCCACAGTAATTTCACACTTGTCTAGTACAAATATGACGCTTTGTTTAATAAATACAGTGTATATGTTTTTCTTTATTTACCCTCAAAAATTGGAAGTGAAATGTGACAACATGCCCCATAGGTGGGGTACATTGTAACAGCTGAGGGGCACGTTGTAACATGACCATATGACACCCTAAAATGTAATCTGATCTTATGAAAAAAATATACAAGATGAACTAAAATATTTTGTCAATAAAATAAAATAGCCATTATTTTATTTAAAATAATTAATTCTGTGGAAAATCGACATTGCGATATTGCTTAATGCGAGTCAAATTGCGAAGGTTGCGATTACGTTAAATAAACATGCCCCTTCAGAGCAAGCCAGCTGTGTTTATTTACGGAATAAATATTTCCGTGTGCAGTTCACGGAATCCTGAATTATACTCGCAGCGCCCGCCAGTAGCGCGAGGCAAAAATATAGCCTATATACGCCTACAGAATTTTATTTTTCGTCGGGCCTGGGCAGGCATTATGGAGTCTAGCTCAATATTATTTCAATCTTCTTTTGTTTGATCCTGTTGAAAAAACGGCTTGTCAAATTAATGTTTTTATGACTTCGATTTGGTTGAATACAATATATTGTTTTTTTTTTTTTTTTTTGTTTTTTTTTTCAGTTCTTTCATGGATATTAACAGCAAACAATAATAATTCCTTAAATATTATTACAAATTATTTAGAAAATATTTAATATAAATTAATTTTAAGCATGTTCAATGTAACATTTTAATATGAAAATGGATAAGCGTAATGCAGCTGTTTGTGATGTATTGCATACATACAGCATTGTGGAAAAACATCAGCACGCTCCGGACATTATGCGGCAGATCTGCGCCGACGCGCTCTTTCTTGTCTCGCGAATACACTGGTAAGCATTTATAGAACAAATAATGAGCAGTGTAGGGCACGGTAAGGATAAATAAACTTGCGAGTAATGGAAAATAAATGTCGATGTGTATTTTTTATGCAATGGCAAAAATGTCATGTAAGAATGTTTTCTATCTGATGTAAAATGAACGCAATTATGTCACCAGACGCAATTTTATGACGTAGTAGTGTTTTCCAAAAACGTCCATACTTTTCTGCTACACGCTCAAAAGTATCTACTTTTTCTTCGCGAAAAAAGTACATACTTTTAGGATGTAGTACAAGTAGGCACATTGGGACCTTGAGTCTTTCTCCAAATCCTATTGGGCAGAGTGTGGCAGGCTCTGATTGGACTTCCTCGTGTTAATTGCTTGATTAGTAGCATATTTAAGTGTGACTGCTATTAACGGAGGCAGGCACTTTGTGGGGAATGTTTTCTCCCAGTGTCTCTTTGCTTATTTGTTTCTTTTAGCATTTCTTATGTCTTGTAGTTAAAGTTTTTTTGTTGTTGTTTATTTCTTTAGTTTTCTTTATTATCCCTAGACTTATGCTTTAATTATTATATGGGATGCTGTTGTTTTTCGTTCCGTACAATAAAACAATTGGCATTGATAATCCTTTGTTGTGTGCTCCTTTTTTATGTTATGGCTTTAAACGAGCTGGTCGTAACATAAAATTGGGCGCTCGTCCGAGATTTCTACAAGTATAAGAAATGCATAGTGTTTTTGGGGTGTTCACCTGTGTAAATGAGGGGACTTCAGGTAGTTAGTGTGTCCTTAGCTGGGTGTTTAATCCTTCCATCGAGGCACTATTTGTTATTTTTGTTATTTTGTCTTTCTTATTTTTGAAGGTTATTCTGGGCGGAGGTTTTAAATCTCTGTCGGGGTACGCTTCGGGCTTTTGGGTTGAAATGCCAAATGTCCTCGAGTTCAGCGTTTAAACGCCGCCCCGAGTCCGGTACACCTTTGAAGAGCAGGTAGGCTTAGATAGTTTTATTAATAGTTAGGAACTGAAGTCTCTCTCTTTTTCACTTAAGGTAGCACTTTTGTTGTTTCTCTGTATCTGTGTTTATGATCTCTACCGAGTAAGAAAATTCGACAAATGACTTGTGGTAAGTCTTTATTTTCTTGTAACGGTGAGGGTTTCTAGTTGGAGCGTGCTTGCTGTGACGCTCTCCGGCGAAGTGGCTGATGGGATTTGTAGTTTTAAGGCTCTAGTTACACGTGTGTTTGCGTTGTTTGTTTGCTCTGTTGTCCCTTTAAATAGTCATGTCGTTGTCATCGTTAGTCGAGGATTTCTTTGCATTTCCTTCAGAAATACTATTGGAGAGATGCACAAAGGAAGAGCTTTTGCAGATTGCCGAACAATCGGTCTTTGTCAGGTGACGTCACACTCGTGGAACACGAAGTGCATTATGGGCGCAGCCGCCGTTTGTAAGGTATCATTGCTGGTGTGTTCTGTTGGGAGAATTGTTGCTCATTTAAAAATAATTCTGTGATTTTAAAATGGTATGTTCTTGTTGTGTGATAGGCTGCAATCTCACGACAGAAAAGGTCACAAACTAAGTAACGGGGAAAGGTTTTTTAGTTTTCCCACTTTGAAGAAAGGACATGGACAGCATGTAGCGGACGGAACAAAGAGGCGTCGGATGGCCTGGGTTGGAGCTGTGCGACGCAAAAACATCACCTTTGCAAACATATTTTATTGGAACAATGTTTCTGCTTTGTGTTAGGTATTGGTTTGTGTAATTAATACAATAAAGAAAAAAATGCATGAAAAGAGGGTAGTATTAGAATTTATTTGACACGTTCAAACTAAACCATCCTTATACAGTTAACATGACATTATTACATAATAATCATTACAGAAAACATACCTTTGCTGTTACTACGGTGTTGTAGCAGTCCTTTGGACGGAATGTAAATAAATCCTGTACCCAGCCATTGGTAAAATGTCCGTGGGCTTCCAGAGATTTATAGTTATTAAATTGTTCACTGGTATATGCACCATAAACAAGATAATTAACAATGTCTAAGTATGAGGATGAAGGTAGCAATGCGGGGTCAGCACTCCAACTTACAGCAGTCAGCTCATATGGATCTATGTTCTGAATGGATAATTTCTCTAAATCACCCTGGCATCTTTATCGAGTTTATCTCAGTACGGCCTTTTCTCAATTTTCTTTTGCTTCTCCATGTTTGTGAGTTATATTTACGTCGTATCTAAATATTTATCTTATTAGTTATCTTAGTTATCTCATTTACTTTTACTCCTGTAATCTCTTTAATTCTCAGTCAGTAGCGCGATACCTCAAAAATGGCGCCGCAGTGACGTCACACACAACAAAACCACGTGTCTGACAAAGACCGATTTGATGTGGCGGTGACGAGAAACTCAAGGAAACGCTGATGAAAGTTGTGAAGAGCGCACTTCCCGAGCGAGGCGTTTTAGAGGTAAGAGCTCAAGTTATTAACCCCGAGGAGTCTGTATCCCCTCCTCCTTGTGATGTCGATCAAAATGTAAAAGTTAGTGAGATGTCTTTACAAGAGAAGCAGTGGTATGTTGGTGCAGAGAAACTTCGTGCTGAACGTGATGCTTGTGCTTTAAAAGAGAAAGAGTTAGCGAATGACTTTTAAATAAAGAAATTACAACAGCAGTTAGAGATACGTAAGATTGAGTTAGTTTGAAAGGGAAAGGGAGGAAAGAGAGTTTCAGCTACAGAAACTTGAGTTGGAGCTGAGTGTAAAAACAGCTGAAACTCCCATTCCTGTGTCGCTTGAGGAGTCCGTGTATGTTTCACCTGTGTTTGATGTTCACAAAAACATTAGACTTGTGCCGCCGTTTTTTGAGAAGGAAGTAGAGAAGTATTTCCAGCATTTCGAACGTGTTGCAGAGTCCTTGAAATGGCCAAAAGAATTTTGGACTTTATTATTGCAATGTGTTTTAGTAGGTAGTACGCAGGTGTATTCAGCGCTGACTACTGAACAGAGTGGTGATTATGAAATTGTAAAGTCTGCTATTTTGCACGCTTATGAATTGGCACCTGAGGCATATCGCCAGAAGTTTAGAACTTTTATTTTAAGTCTGAGAAGTGTACATATCTTGAGTTTGCTAGAGTGAAAGAAAATCAGTTTGATCGATGGTGTTCCTCTGTAAAAGTTACAACTAAAGAACAACTAAGAGCTCATTCTTTTAGAAGAGTTTAAAAACTGTTCCAAGTGCTGTTGCAATGTATCTTAATGAACATAAAGTGAATAAACTGATGCTGCTCTTATGGCAGATGAATTTGTTCTTACTCATGTGTCTGCTAGCTATTTGAGCAAGTCTAAGTTGAGTCTCAGAGAGAAATAAAAGGATGGTTGTACACCAGAATGCTGTGTCAAAACCTTCTGCTGATAATAGTACAGTGACACGCACAAAAGGTGACGTGGTTTGCTTTTATTGTAGGAAGCCAGGACACAGAATTTCAGACTGTGTTGTTCTCAAAAAGAGAGAAATTGTTAAACCTGTTGGTTTAATTTCACGTGTGAACTCCTCTTCTGCTCCGTTCAACAAGCTGATTAAATGCATGGATATCACTGAGATGGAGAATGTTAAGAGCGGTGTTGACTTTTTGGGCCATTTCTCACTGATGGGAGTGTTTCTTTGCCTGATTGTGACGAAACTGTGCCTGTTCGTATCCTTAGAGATACTGGGGCCGGGCAGTCATTTTTGTTAGAAGGCCTTTTGCCTTTGTCCAAACGTACTGCCACTGGTTCTCATGTGTTGGTCAGAGGGCTTGATGGGTTATATGGAAGTTCCTCTACACCGTATCCATTTTAATTCTAAACTGGTGTCGGGCGACGTAGTGGTTGGAGTGCGTGCTAGACTTCCCGTTCCTGGTGTCACGTTTATACTTGGTAATGATTTAGCTGGGGGAAATGTCTGGGGTAAATCGGATGTACCCCCTGTCGTAGTTTCTGATGTAGAGAATTTGGATGGGTCATCTGACTGTCCAAACTTATTCCCTGCATGTGCGATCACTCGAGCGATGGCCAGGAGATGTGTGCCTGATGAACCTGAAAGTATTCTTAGTGACACCTTTATTGCCTCTGAAAATGGTTTTCCAACAGAACCTGATACCATGTACATTATGGCCAAAGATGAGATTCCTGTGCATGAAGTACAGTCTGTTGATGACCAGGCTGACAAGTTTGCTTCCATGTCTGAAAGGCCATTTATTGGTGATGATCATGTTAACATTTGTTCTTTGTCTCCACTTTATAGTGTGACTCGAGATGAATTAATCCAAGCTCAGAAAGCGGATGAAACTCTTCAAGATTTGTTCTCCTTAGCTGCTGGTAGAGGACAAAATAAAATTGTGTCTTCCTTCTATTTTCTTCAAGATGGATTGCTTTGTAGACAACAGCCTATGAATTCTGACTCTTCACTTGATCCTAGGATCCAAATTGTAGTTCCTCTTACTTTTCGTCAAGCCGTCCTACAGTTATCACATCAGGGCGTTGCTGGTCATATGGGGGTACGGAAGACATATGATAGAATTCTTAGGAAATTTTATTGGCCTAGAATCAAGAGGGATGTGGTTAACTATATACGATCTTGCCACATTTGTCAAATGACTGGCAAACCAAACCAAAAGGTTCCACTGGCTCCTCTACAGCCTATTGCTGTAGTTACTACTCCATTCGAACATTTGATCATCGATTGTGTTGGTCCATTACCACGATCTAAGGTTGGGCATGCTTACTGTAATGTCAGTCTACACGTTACCCTGCAGCTTATCCGCTGAGATCGATTACAACTAAATCGATTCTAAAGGCTTTAATGAGTTTTATATCTGTTTTTGGCATTCCAAAAACCATTCAATCTGATCAGGGTTCAAACTTTGTCCCGGCAGTTCTCAAAAGTCATGCAACAACTCAAAGTTAAACAATATCTCGAGTGCTTGCCACCCTCAGAGTCAAGGAGGGTTGGAAAGATTCCATCAGACTCTTAAATCTCTTTTGAGATCGTATTGTGTTGAACTTGATTGTGACTGGGAGGATGGACTTCCTTGGGATGCTTTTAGCTATTCGCGAGGTTGTGCAAGAGAGCACTGGTTTTAGCCCTAATGAACCAGTATTTGGACGCACTGTCAGAGGCCCTGTTGCTATTTTGGCAGATGAATGGAGAGCATCTGATCCACCTGAGAATGTGTTGGATTATGTGAGTAGTTTCCGTTATCAACTCTATGAAGCCAGAGCTATTGCTCTACGGAAATTAGGTAAGACTCAGGAAAAGATGCAAAGGTTGTTTGATCGTAAGGTTCAGGCAAGAAGTTTTCAGGTAGGCGATCAAGTGCTCGCTTTGTTACCCGTTTTGAGTAGTCCATTCCAGGCTAAGTTTACTGGACCGTATACAATAGCGAAGAGTTATCTCAATAACAATTATCTTCTAAACACACCTGATCGTAGGAAGAAAGTACAGGTTTGTCACATTAATTTATTGAAACCATATATCCTGTATCGTCTTTGCCTGTTAATGTTGTGAATACTGACATCATAGATTCAAGTATCTCAGGAACATCTGTAGAGATGGCTGATGCTCTGGAGGAGAATGGTCCTTCTCGTAGTATAGTGGAAGGACGCCTTAACAACTCTGAGGTTCTTGCTAATTTAGCTTCTCATTTGTGTGAACCAGAGAAGACTGATATAATAAAGCTGGTAAGTTTATTCCCCTCTCTCTCTTTTCGGATGTTCCTACCCGAACTCATGTCATTGAGCACGACATTGATGTTGGTACGGCTCAATCTGTAAAAAAAAAACATCCATATCGAGTAAATCCTGTAAAAAGGAAGTTGCTTCAGAAAGAGGTCGATTATTTACTTGCTTATAATTTAGCAGAACCCAGTTTTAGTTCTTGGAGCTCTCCCTGCATTCTAGTGAGTAAATCTGACAATTCTTATCGGTTTTGTACTGACTACAAGAAACCTAATTCTCTGACAAAGCCTGATTGTTTCCCTCTGCCCAGAATTGATGACTGTGTAGATCATGTGGGTCTTTAGCGTTGATCATGTGGGATCAACGCTAAAGTTGAAGCTGTCTGTAGTTTTCCCACTCCCACAACTCGACGTGAGTTACGACGTTTTCTTGGGATGGTGGGTTACTATAGGGGTTTTTGTCAGAATTTTTCGAATGTAGTTGCTGCTTTAACGGATTTATTGAGCCCGAAGAGACCTTTTGAATGGTCACAACAGTGTCAATGTGCTTTTGATAACGCAAAGTCTCTTCTGGCCAATGCTCCTGTGTTGATGGCACCTAATTTTGAAAGACCTTTCGTACTTGCGGTTGATGCAAGTGCTTATGGCGCTGTCGCTGTTCTTCTACAAGAAGATGCTAAGGGAATTGAACATCCTGTCAGTTATTTTTCAAAAAAATTCAGTCGTCATCAGCATGCGTACTCTACGGTGGAAAAAGAGGCTTTAGCCCTGGTCTTAGCCATTCAACATTTTGAGGTGTATTTGAGTACAGTCTGTGGTCCTATTATTGTTTATACTGACCATAATCCATTGGTTTTTTTTTTAATCGAATGCGTGGTAAGAATCAAAGAATCATGAGATGGAGCCTTATTTTACAACCCTTCCACCTACAGATTAAACACATTCGTGGCAAGGACAATCTAATTGCTGAAGCTCTCTCGCGGCTGTGAGTTATCCCAGTAATGTTGGGTATACCTTCTATCTTTATTTTTTTAGCGTTAGTTTTTGTTGCTTTTGTTTTTCTTCCTCTTTTCTCTCTCTTTTTCCCTCTTTGTCCTAGGGCCCAGGAATTTAAGAGTAGAATGGAGTGGAAATTATGGAGATGAGTATTAATATTATTGTAAATTTGTTATTATAGATTTAAATGGTTATTCTGTTTGTGTGTATCTTTTTGTTTTGTGTTCTTTAGGGAACCTCCTTTTGGTGTTGGAGGTGTGACGACCCTGAGTCTTTCTCCAAATCCTATTGGGCAGAGTGTGGCAGGCTCTGATTGGACTTCCTCGTGTTAATTGATTAGTAGCATATTTAAGTGTGACGGCTATTAACGGAGGCAGGCACTTTGTGGGGAATGTTTTCTCCCAGTGTCTCTTTGCTTATTTGTTTCTTTTGGCATTTCTTATATCTTGTAGTTAGTTTTTTGATGTTTATTTCTTTAGTTTTCTTTATTATCCCTAGACTTATGCTTTAATTATTATATGGGATTGCTGTTTTTCGTTCCGTACAATAAAACAATTGGCATTGATAATCCTTTGTGTGCTCCTTTTTTATGTTACGGCTTTAAACGAGCTGGTCGTAACATAACAAAAACACAACTTAAACAAGCCTAAGACAGTTTGCCTGTCCTAAAACTGAAAAAAAGTGTAATAAATAAACCCTTACATGTGTATATTGGTGATTTATTTCCACTAGTCCTAAAAAGGATGCATGTTATGGAAGCAAAACAGACCAAAATCCCAAGCGTAAAAATGTATTAGTTTTATTTTTATTTTTGAATTCCACATGAATAATAAGCACAAAGCTTCAGACAAAACCTCATCACTTTTTCCATAAAGTAGTACAACAGAGCTTAAAACAACATCAAAAGCAAATGTCTTGAAACATTTTTATAATAGCGTCTGTCAGGAAAATGAACTTTCACAGACAGGTTTTAAAATAAATATCCCACAGGAATTCAAAGTTAACGTGTAAATGCTTCTAGAAATTTAATTTATAGAGCTTCACTTCATCAAAATATGCTTCTTCCACTGAATGAGTTCAAGATAAGGACTTTAATTCGGGTAGCAAAAATGAGAGAGGAAGAAAAAAAAAAAAGTTTATACCCCAGGAAGTAATTAAACTTTAATACAACCCCCAAGTAACATTTGTGATATTTTGCAAGAATTTCAAAGAACTCTGATACAAATTCGCACACAATGCAATATCCCCAGTTCCTCCGTGCAGCTCGACTGAAGGAAGGAAGACTTGTATAAATACAGCGTCTAAAAAAGGTCTTATATTTACCTTCATGAGGCCTACAGAAACCCTGAAAAAGCTGCTTGCATTTTCATCACGAGCACACAGACGCAGCGCACCTCTCTAAATACTGCTACTGCACTTCACAACACACACACACACACCTAACTATTTACATATTAAAGGCATAATTCACCCAAAAATCACCCCATGATTTACTCACCCTGAAGCCATCCCAGGTGTGTATGACTTTCTTCTCTCAGACAAATGCAATCAGAGTTATATTAAAAAATAAAAACCTGGCTTTTCCAAGCTTTATAATGGCAGTGAATGGCTGTTGAGATTTTGAAGTCCAATAAAGTGCATCCATCCATCATAAAAAGTGCTCCACACATTTATGGGTGAACTAACTTAGACAAGCTAAACAACGTCAATCTGAGAACATGAACTGATTTGCAGTGTTTAACCTGTTAAATTGTTCTACAGGCAATCATGCTCATGAACATCTTTTGCGCTGGTTCAGGTGGGTCATGGTCCTCCACAACTTCTGGATCAAAACAAGTGGCCAGTGTAAACGGCTGTTCTTCAGCCCACCGGCATTGAGCACAGATCCAGGATATCCAACAAAGATGTCAAGGAGCTTCCCTGGTGGTCAGTGATGGCCTGCAGCTGGACAGAGTCATACAGCTTTCTGTTGCACCAGCTAGCCGGGCAAAACCTGCTCCCACTGTCTCCAGGTCATCCGCGGTGAGGAAAGCAATCAGCTTCTGCACAATGCTGACGACTCCCCTGCTCACTCTGTGCACAATGTCACGCACAGAGGACTTGAGTGAAAGCACCCTGTGTGATGCAGTAAGATCCAGTCAGGAACACCAGCACCTCCACATCACTTCCCAGCCATGGTCAGAATCAGACTGCAAAACAGCAATCAGAGACTTAGCTCACAGTCTGTAAATATGTGTGTGTATATATTATAATAGACAGTTCTACAGTAAGTTCCAGATACCTGAAGTAGTCCGAGACAGGAGCGTAAATCAGCCAATCACGTGTGACCATCAGCAGGAAGTCCTTCTACAGGAAGAGAACAGACAACATGATTATAAACGCTCAGTCACCTATTTAACATCCTATGCACTCAAATTATTTAAATTAACACGTTTAAAGTGATATATATATATACACACACACACACATTTAAAATACACAGTTCACCTGTTTGTGTTCATCTGCTCTTTTTACACTATCACTAGAATAATACAATCAGATGCAATAATAGCTTCTCAAATATTTATTACAATATATATAGGCCCACTAATAAATTCAACATTCAGTTCAGTGGTATGAGATGACTCGATACTTTGAACTGAAATGCAGTGGTCAAAACATTTAAAATACGGCGAATTAAGGTACAAACTCCATCACACTGTTTCCATGTAGCGAGTATTTTGAGCTGCAGCTGATCATATTAACGGAGTGTTTCACTAGTTAGCAGTAAACCAGTTAACTTATTACCTCACCTGATGTTTGTAGATTTGTGTTGGATGTTATTGTCTTAGAAAGTAGTTATCTTCGGAGTGGAAACATGCTTATTTAATTTGTAGACATCATACTTTTTCCGCTTATTTCAGTTAATCCTATAAAACTATAAAACTAGCGAGCTAATCCATTAGCAGTGCTGATAGTGTCGTGTTAGCATGGCTGAAGGCGCGAAAAGCGAAAGAACAGACAAACCAATTCAACTGAGCGAGTCATTTATCTGAATCACTTCAGCAAACGGCGGGAGTCTGACGCCGCGATTCATTCAATCGACTCGTAAAAATATTTCACAGCGATACAAGCTCAAACCAAACCGATGAGGGAAATAAATCACTGAGTTATTATCCCAGTAAACTACTTCAGTCAGCTGAGTCACAACCAACGAGAATCACAAGAAGAAAAAGAGTCGGACCGACTGAAGCCGACCGCTGGTTTATTTTAAATGAGACTAACGCAAAAAAAATATATTATAAGAATATTAAAAGCTGACAGAAATGTCATCTAAATCACAAAATGTTGGAAAGTATCGTTTACAAACAAACCTAAATGATATGTGAATCTTTCACACATGAGCTCGTTTTGAGTTCATAATAAACTGAACAGTCCTGGTTCTGATTGTTTTTAATGATTCCGGTTTCCTAAAGATTCATTTAAAGATTTTAAAGCGATTTTCGTCCGAATTATATACTACATACAAAAAGGCTATTGAACAAAAACAATACAATTAATAATTATAATAATAATATCTTTCTATGAATTACAAATAATAAAACTAAACTATATGTGATTCTTTAACCCTTTTTGAGTTCATAAGCAACTGAACATTCCTGGTTTTGATTCTATTTCCTTAATAATTCCTTTAAAGATTTTTAAAGCAATATTGGTCCTTATCATATAAGTGTATGCGGAATCGGATGTGTTGATTTACAGACAATAAAACTAAAACTTTATGTGAGTCTTTCACTCTTTTAGCTCTATTCCAGTTCATTTCGAGTGTGAGTGAATCATTAGATTGATTCGAACAGCTGATGAGGTCAAGAAGGAATCATGAATCTCATTTTGATTCATTAAAATGGACTCATTTGTGAACTTTTACACAACAGCAAAGTTCACATAAAACCTTCAGTCAAAGCGTACATCAGAAACGAGTCCTGAACCTGAGTCTCACATTTTCGTTACGCAACACTGCAGACTTAGTATTCATTTAGAGCTTCATATATAATGAAATGAGTGCAAACGCAAAACCAGACGTCTGCAGAAACACACCTCCATCAGGTTCATATGGCCCACATCTCTAAACACACAGAGCCTGCAGGGAAATCACAGGATCACTCTGATTCACAGGATTTTACCATGGTAAAAACAGAGGAAGAAACCCGAGGAAGAGCCTCCATCAGCTTCATCACACACAGACTCTCAGAGGAGCAGAAACATCTCGATTCTCATTCAGAGTCCACCAGAGCAGAGCAGAGGGAGGTTAAAACAGACATCCAGAGGAATCACTGACCGATGCAAGCTTCAAAGTCCAGATCCTGCTCTGAATGCTGATGACTCAACACAATGCTTACAGTCTTCTCAACCTAAAGTGAGGACTTCAGAATCAAGTGCAGAGCGCTCCAGGGTTATTACTAAAACTATACTCATAACTGAAATAAACATGAACTGAGACAGAATACAAAAAAGTTTCAACTTATTGTATTTCAGCTAGCTCCCAAGTCAACATTAGTTTAAGTTCGATAAATAAAACAGCTGAAAGTAAAAAAAAAAAAAAAAAACTAAAAAAAATATATAAACTATATAGACAAGATCATAAACATGCAATTTAAGTCGCTCCAGATAAAAGCATCTGTCCAAGTTTTCAAAATGAAATAGATATAGATAGATAGATAGATAGATAGATAGATAAGTAGATAGTAAATAGATAGAGAAAGATAGATAGATAGTAGATAGATAGATAGTAGATAGATAGATAGACAGATAGATAGTACTGTAGGTAGATAAAGATAGATAGATAGAAGATAGTAGATAGATAGATAGATAGTAGATAGTAGATAGATAGATAGGACTAACCTACTAACTACCTAACAATAGATAGATGATAGATAGATAGATAGATAGATAGATAGATAAGACTAACCTACTAACTAACTAACTAACAATAGATAGATAGATAGATAGAAAGATAGATAGATAGTAGATAGATAGAGAAAGATAGATAGATAGATAGATAGATAGATAGATAGATAGATAGATAGGACTAACCTACTAACTACCTAACAATAGATAGATAGATAGATATTTATTTATTTATTTACTTACAGGGGCAATGCACATTAATAAACATAACTGTAAATGTGCCAGAATTAGCCCAAAAGGCTATTTTACATCTGTAGACCCTTGACAGAATGTTAAAACATTAAAACAGAGAGAGAGTAGATAGATAGATAGATAGATAGATAGATAGATAGATAGATAGATAGTAGATAGATAGACAGATAGATAGATAGATAGATAGATAGATAGTAGATAGATAAAGATAGATAGATAGATAGAAGATAGAAGATAGTAGATAGATAGATAGATAGTAGATAGATAGATAGATAGATAGATAAATAGATAGTAGACATCCAATCACATCTCGCCTGTCTGATATCGTCCAATCACAGCTCTCCTTCAGATAACGTCCAATCACAGCTCTCCTTCAGATATCGTCCAATCACAGCTCTCCTTCAGATATCGTCCAATCACAGCTCTCCTTCAGATATCGTCCAATCACAGCTCTCCTTCAGATAACGTCCAATCACATCTCGCCTGTCTGATAACGTCCAATCACAGCTCTCCTTCAGATATCGTCCAATCACAGCTCTCCTTCAGATAACGTCCAATCACAGCTCTCCTTCAGATATCGTCCAATCACATCTCGCCTGTCTGATATCGTCCAATCACAGCTCTCCTTCAGATATCGTCCAATCACAGCTCTCCTTCAGATATCGTCCAATCACAGCTCTCCTTCAGATAACGTCCAATCACAGCTCTCCTTCATATATCGTCCAATCACATCTCGCCTGTCTGATATCGTCCAATCACAGCTCTCCTTCTGATATCGTCCAATCACATCTCGCCTGTCTGATATCGTCCAATCACAGCTCTCCTTCAGATATCGTCCAATCACAGCTCTCCTTCAGATATCGTCCAATCACATCTCGCCTGTCTGATATCGTCCAATCACAGCTCTCCTTCAGATATCGTCCAATCACAGCTCTCCTTCAGATATCGTCCAATCACAGCTCTCCTTCAGATATCGTCCAATCACAGCTCTCCTTCAGATATCGTCCAATCACAGCTCTCCTTCAGATAACGTCCAATCACAGCTCTCCTTCAGATATCGTCCAATCACATCTCGCCTGTCTGATATCGTCCAATCACAGCTCTCCTTCAGATATCGTCCAATCACAGCTCTCCTTCAGATAACGTCCAATCACAGCTCTCCTTCAGATATCGTCCAATCACATCTCGCCTGTCTGATATCGTCCAATCACATCTCGCCTGTTTGATATCGTCCAATCACATCTCGCCTGTTTGATATCGTCCAATCACATCTCGCCTTCAGATATCGTCCAATCACAGCTCTCCTTCAGATATCGTCCAATCACATCTCGCCTGTCTGATATCGTCCAATCACAGCTCTCCTTCAGATATCGTCCAATCACATCTCGCCTGTCTGATATCGTCCAATCACAGCTCTCCTTCAGATAACGTCCAATCACAGCTCTCCTTCAGATATCGTCCAATCACATCTCGCCTGTCTGATATCGTCCAATCACAGCTCTCCTTCAGATATCGTCCAATCACAGCTCTCCTTCAGATATCGTCCAATCACAGCTCTCCTTCTGATATCGTCCAATCACAGCTCTCCTTCAGATATCGTCCAATCACAGCTCTCCTTCAGATAACGTCCAATCACAGCTCTCCTTCAGATATCGTCCAATCACATCTCGCCTGTCTGATATCGTCCAATCACATCTCGCCTGTTTGATATCGTCCAATCACATCTCGCCTGTTTGATATCGTCCAATCACATCTCGCCTTCAGATATCGTCCAATCACAGCTCTCCTTCAGATATCGTCCAATCACAGCTCTCCTTCAGATATCGTCCAATCACATCTCGCCTGTCTGATATCGTCCAATCACAGCTCTCCTTCAGATATCGTCCAATCACAGCTCTCCTTCAGATATCGTCCAATCACAGCTCTCCTTCAGATATCGTCCAATCACAGCTCTCCTTCAGATATCGTCCAATCACAGCTCTCCTTCAGATATCGTCCAATCACAGCTCTCCTTCAGATATCGTCCAATCACATCTCGCCTGTCTGATATCGTCCAATCACAGCTCTCCTTCAGATATCGTCCAATCACAGCTCTCCTTCAGATATCGTCCAATCACAGCTCTCCTTCAGATAACGTCCAATCACAGCTCTCCTTCAGATATCATCCAATCACAGCTCTCCTTCAGATAACGTCCAATCACAGCTCTCCTTCAGATATCGTCCAATCACAGCTCTCCTTCAGATAACGTCCAATCACAGCTCTCCTTCAGATATCATCCAATCACAGCTCTCCTTCAGATATCGTCCAATCACAGCTCTCCTTCAGATAACGTCCAATCACAGCTCTCCTTCAGATATCGTCCAATCACATCTCTCCTTCAGATATCGTCCAATCACAGCTCTCCTTCTGATATCGTCCAATCACATCTCTCCTTCAGATATCGTCCAATCACATCTCGCCTGTCTGATATCGTCCAATCACAGCTCTCCTTCAGATATCGTCCAATCACATCTCTCCTTCAGATATCGTCCAATCACAGCTCTCCTTCTGATATCGTCCAATCACATCTCTCCTTCAGATATCGTCCAATCACATCTCGCCTGTCTGATATCGTCCAATCACAGCTCTCCTTCTGATATCGTCCAATCACATCTCTCCTTCAGATATCGTCCAATCACATCTCGCCTGTCTGATATCGTCCAATCACAGCTCTCCTTCAGATATCGTCCAATCACATCTCGCCTGTCAGATATCGTCCAATCACAGCTCTCCTTCAGATAACGTCCAATCACAGCTCTCCTTCAGATATCATCCAATCACAGCTCTCCTTCAGATAACGTCCAATCACAGCTCTCCTTCAGATATCGTCCAATCACAGCTCTCCTTCAGATAACGTCCAATCACAGCTCTCCTTCAGATATCATCCAATCACAGCTCTCCTTCAGATATCGTCCAATCACAGCTCTCCTTCAGATAACGTCCAATCACAGCTCTCCTTCAGATATCGTCCAATCACATCTCTCCTTCAGATATCGTCCAATCACAGCTCTCCTTCTGATATCGTCCAATCACATCTCTCCTTCAGATATCGTCCAATCACATCTCGCCTGTCTGATATCGTCCAATCACAGCTCTCCTTCAGATATCGTCCAATCACAGCTCTCCTTCAGATATCGTCCAATCACAGCTCTCCTTCAGATATCGTCCAATCACAGCTCTCCTTCAGATATCGTCCAATCACAGCTCTCCTTCAGATAACGTCCAATCACAGCTCTCCTTCAGATATCGTCCAATCACATCTCTCCTGTCTGATATCGTCCAATCACAGCTCTCCTTCTGATATCGTCCAATCACATCTCTCCTTCAGATATCGTCCAATCACATCTCGCCTGTCTGATATCGTCCAATCACAGCTCTCCTTCAGATATCGTCCAATCACATCTCGCCTGTCAGATATCGTCCAATCACAGCTCTCCTTCTGATATTGTCCAATCACATCTCTCCTTCAGATATCGTCCAATCACATCTCGCCTGTCTGATATCGTCCAATCACAGCTCTCCTTCTGATATCGTCCAATCACAGCTCTCCTTCAGATATCGTCCAATCACAGCTCTCCTTCAGATAACGTCCAATCACATCTCGCCTGTCTGATAACGTCCAATCACATCTCGCCTGTCTGATAACGTCCAATCACAGCTCTCCTTCAGATATCGTCCAATCACAGCTCTCCTTCAGATATCGTCCAATCACAGCTCTCCTTCAGATATCGTCCAATCACAGCTCTCCTTCAGATATCGTCCAATCACAGCTCTCCTTCAGATAACGTCCAATCACATCTCGCCTGTCTGATAACGTCCAATCACATCTCGCCTGTCTGATAACGTCCAATCACAGCTCTCCTTCAGATATCGTCCAATCACATCTCTCCTTCAGATATCGTCCAATCACAGCTCTCCTTCTGATATCGTCCAATCACATCTCTCCTTCAGATATCGTCCAATCACATCTCGCCTGTCTGATATCGTCCAATCACATCTCGCCTGTCTGATATCGTCCAATCACAGCTCTCCTTCAGATATCGTCCAATCACAGCTCTCCTTCAGATATCGTCCAATCACAGCTCTCCTTCAGATAACGTCCAATCACATCTCGCCTGTCTGATAACGTCCAATCACATCTCGCCTGTCTGATAACGTCCAATCACAGCTCTCCTTCAGATATCGTCCAATCACAGCTCTCCTTCAGATATCGTCCAATCACAGCTCTCCTTCAGATATCGTCCAATCACAGCTCTCCTTCAGATATCGTCCAATCACAGCTCTCCTTCAGATATCGTCCAATCACAGCTCTCCTTCAGATATCGTCCAATCACATCTCGCCTGTCTGATATCGTCCAATCACAGCTCTCCTTCAGATATCGTCCAATCACAGCTCTCCTTCAGATATCGTCCAATCACATCTCGCCTGTCTGATATCGTCCAATCACAGCTCTCCTTCAGATATCGTCCAATCACAGCTCTCCTTCAGATATCGTCCAATCACAGCTCTCCTTCAGATATCGTCCAATCACATCTCTCCTTCAGATATCGTCCAATCACAGCTCTCCTTCTGATATCGTCCAATCACATCTCTCCTTCAGATATCGTCCAATCACATCTCGCCTGTCTGATATCGTCCAATCACAGCTCTCCTTCAGATATCGTCCAATCACAGCTCTCCTTCTGATATCGTCCAATCACATCTCTCCTTCAGATATCGTCCAATCACATCTCGCCTGTCTGATATCGTCCAATCACAGCTCTCCTTCAGATATCGTCCAATCACAGCTCTCCTTCAGATATCGTCCAATCACATCTCGCCTGTCTGATATCGTCCAATCACATCTCGCCTGTCTGATATCGTTCAATCACAGCTCTCCTTCAGATATCGTCCAATCACAGCTCTCCTTCAGATATCGTCCAATCACAGCTCTCCTTCAGATAACGTCCAATCACAGCTCTCCTTCAGATATCATCCAATCACATCTCGCCTGTCTGATATCGTCCAATCACAGCTCTCCTTCAGATATCGTCCAATCACAGCTCTCCTTCAGATATCGTCCAATCACAGCTCTCCTTCAGATATCGTCCAATCACAGCTCTCCTTCAGATATCGTCCAATCACAGCTCTCCTTCAGATAACGTCCAATCACAGCTCTCCTTCAGATATCGTCCAATCACATCTCGCCTGTCTGATATCGTCCAATCACATCTCGCCTGTTTGATATCGTCCAATCACATCTCGCCTGTTTGATATCGTCCAATCACATCTCGCCTTCAGATATCGTCCAATCACAGCTCGCCTGTTTGATATCGTCCAATCACAGCTCTCCTTCAGATATCGTCCAATCACATCTCGCCTGTCTGATATCGTCCAATCACAGCTCTCCTTCAGATATCGTCCAATCACAGCTCTCCTTCAGATATCGTCCAATCACAGCTCTCCTTCAGATATCGTCCAATCACAGCTCTCCTTCAGATAACGTCCAATCACAGCTCTCCTTCAGATATCGTCCAATCACATCTCGCCTGTCTGATATCGTCCAATCACAGCTCTCCTTCAGATATCGTCCAATCACAGCTCTCCTTCAGATATCGTCCAATCACAGCTCTCCTTCAGATATCGTCCAATCACAGCTCTCCTTCAGATAACGTCCAATCACAGCTCTCCTTCAGATATCGTCCAATCACATCTCGCCTGTCTGATATCGTCCAATCACATCTCGCCTGTTTGATATCGTCCAATCACATCTCGCCTGTCTGATATCGTCCAATCACAGCTCTCCTTCAGATATCGTCCAATCACAGCTCTCCTTCAGATATCGTCCAATCACAGCTCTCCTTCAGATAACGTCCAATCACAGCTCTCCTTCAGATATCGTCCAATCACAGCTCTCCTTCAGATATCGTCCAATCACATCTCGCCTGTCTGATATCGTCCAATCACAGCTCTCCTTCAGATATCGTCCAATCACAGCTCTCCTTCAGATATCGTCCAATCACAGCTCTCCTTCAGATAACGTCCAATCACAGCTCTCCTTCAGATATCGTCCAATCACAGCTCTCCTTCAGATAACGTCCAATCACATCTCGCCTGTCTGATAACGTCCAATCACATCTCGCCTGTCTGATAACGTCCAATCACAGCTCTCCTTCAGATATCGTCCAATCACAGCTCTCCTTCAGATATCGTCCAATCACAGCTCTCCTTCAGATATCGTCCAATCACAGCTCTCCTTCAGATAACGTCCAATCACAGCTCTCCTTCTGATATCGTCCAATCACATCTCTCCTTCAGATATCGTCCAATCACATCTCGCCTGTCTGATATCGTCCAATCACATCTCGCCTGTCTGATATCGTTCAATCACAGCTCTCCTTCAGATATCGTCCAATCACAGCTCTCCTTCAGATAACGTCCAATCACAGCTCTCCTTCAGATATCATCCAATCACATCTCGCCTGTCTGATATCGTCCAATCACAGCTCTCCTTCAGATATCGTCCAATCACAGCTCTCCTTCAGATATCGTCCAATCACAGCTCTCCTTCAGATATCGTCCAATCACAGCTCTCCTTCAGATATCGTCCAATCACAGCTCTCCTTCAGATAACGTCCAATCACAGCTCTCCTTCAGATATCGTCCAATCACATCTCGCCTGTCTGATATCGTCCAATCACATCTCGCCTGTTTGATATCGTCCAATCACATCTCGCCTGTTTGATATCGTCCAATCACATCTCGCCTTCAGATATCGTCCAATCACAGCTCGCCTGTTTGATATCGTCCAATCACAGCTCTCCTTCAGATATCGTCCAATCACATCTCGCCTGTCTGATATCGTCCAATCACAGCTCTCCTTCAGATATCGTCCAATCACAGCTCTCCTTCAGATATCGTCCAATCACAGCTCTCCTTCAGATATCGTCCAATCACAGCTCTCCTTCAGATAACGTCCAATCACAGCTCTCCTTCAGATATCGTCCAATCACATCTCGCCTGTCTGATATCGTCCAATCACAGCTCTCCTTCAGATATCGTCCAATCACAGCTCTCCTTCAGATATCGTCCAATCACAGCTCTCCTTCAGATATCGTCCAATCACAGCTCTCCTTCAGATAACGTCCAATCACAGCTCTCCTTCAGATATCGTCCAATCACATCTCGCCTGTCTGATATCGTCCAATCACATCTCGCCTGTTTGATATCGTCCAATCACATCTCGCCTGTCTGATATCGTCCAATCACAGCTCTCCTTCAGATATCGTCCAATCACAGCTCTCCTTCAGATATCGTCCAATCACAGCTCTCCTTCAGATAACGTCCAATCACAGCTCTCCTTCAGATATCGTCCAATCACAGCTCTCCTTCAGATATCGTCCAATCACATCTCGCCTGTCTGATATCGTCCAATCACAGCTCTCCTTCAGATATCGTCCAATCACAGCTCTCCTTCAGATATCGTCCAATCACAGCTCTCCTTCAGATAACGTCCAATCACAGCTCTCCTTCAGATATCGTCCAATCACAGCTCTCCTTCAGATAACGTCCAATCACATCTCGCCTGTCTGATAACGTCCAATCACATCTCGCCTGTCTGATAACGTCCAATCACAGCTCTCCTTCAGATATCGTCCAATCACAGCTCTCCTTCAGATATCGTCCAATCACAGCTCTCCTTCAGATATCGTCCAATCACATCTCGCCTCTCTGATATCGTCCAATCACATCTCGCCTTTCTGATATCGTCCAATCACAGCTCTCCTTCAGATATCGTCCAATCACAGCTCTCCTTCAGATAACGTCCAATCTCACCTGTTTGACAAGAAGAAAAAAAAGAAAAAAAAAAGTAAACAAAGGAAATAAAAAGAGAGAGAGAGAGGGAGAGAGAGAAGATAGATATGTAACCCTTTTCTTAACCCTAGGGGTTAATTTAATTTGTTCTCTAACACAAATCCTGGATCCCCGGCAGTTAGATGGTGAATTAGGCCGGTATTTTTCTTTTAGCGTTTACAAAAAATGAAATATTTTCTCCTGTACCAATTTTATCCAATCCCTTTACTAAAGATCAATTAAACAATTCTTATTTACAATTCACAGGAATTCAATAACTTGGTAAATGAATTAACTTGCCAGAATCAATGAAATACAAAAATGCAAATGTTAAAGAGAAAAAAAGAATACAAAGATTTATTTTTGTTTTACATTAGTGTAATAACTCCCTTTTTCTTAAAGAAAACAGTAAATGAAGAAATCAATAACCTTCTTATGAAAGAAAGCAGGTAAACAATTATCTCTGATGATGTACAAGTTACTACTTTTCTTTTAAATGAAAGATATAAACCTCTTTTTCCTCAGAACGGTTCTTGTTCTTTCACATTTATTACACTCCTCCTTAACCTTAGCTTTGTTCCTATTTTTAGAATACTATAACTCAACTGAGATATATAATGTCAATTCAGAACCCTATTCTGGCAAAACACTCAGTTGCCTCCAGAACCACGTAATACGATAATGAAAAAACACTCTTTCAAGATCAGTTATACACTTGAGAAACTTGCAATTCACCCCATACACTGTCTTTCAGTACTGTATGCACATTAATTACATATCTTAAGATCAGTTCAAATATCTGCAAGTCAGTCAAAAAAGTTCAAATGTACGATCGATAGTTATCGTTGGGGCCCATTTCGTTGGTGCACATTAATCAGATGATGATGAATTCAGAGTACTCGCTCACAGTCAAGGAGTCACGAAAATGAATCACTTACGTCCTTCCGACGATAATGAGGCAATATTGAAATCACTCATGGCACAACCTCAGGGTTTCTAGTCTCGAACAGTCCCTGGCACACGACGAGTCCAGTCCAGCGAAGTCCCTTGAAGAAACAGGATGCGTCCAGTCCCGCATGAATTCAGCACTCGTAACACGAACTTCGTTGATGCAATCACTTCTCAAGAAGGAAAATGTCTATGGCGGCTAGGCCGAATGTCTCTAGCTATCAGCACACACAGGGTGACTCAGATGATCGCGAATAAAACAACAAGGAAAAGAAAAATACTTTAAGCAAACAAACCGAAAATAAACAAGGGTTGTTCCCTTTCACTTTGGGCCTTATATTACTGAAAATATACACGGTCTCCAAACTGACAACGTTTCAGATTTTGCACGCACCCCGAATACACATGCAGCCTCTGTTCGCCACGTGCGACCCAGATAGCACACGTACGTCTGCAAGATGTCTGTTAAAGATCTGTTGATCTGGAAAGCATCTGCTGTCTACAAACGTCTGACAGACGTCTGTAAGATGTCAGTTTTACATACATTCTAAATCATAAACATCTTAAAGACATCTAATAGACGTCTATTTGACATCTAAAAGGAGACGTCCTATAGACGTATTGCAGATGAGCAAACACTCTAAAAAATACGTCTTGCAGATGTAAATGCAGACGTCAAATAGACGTCTCCTAGATGTACGTGTGCTATCAGGGGATGCTCCTCCTCCCTTCTTCCTCATTACGTGATTCACGTTATGATGCAACCTCAAGCTCAACAGTCATTGGCTTGCAATAGTAGTCAAGTCACCTTTATTTATATAGCGCTTTTACCAATACAGATTGTGTCAAAGCACTTAACAGTATCAAATTGGAGGACAGAGTGTCAGTAATATATAATAAGATTAAACATTCAATTTTCAGTCAAAGGCATTTCATTATTGAATTCAGAGATGTCATTGTCTAGCTCAGTTTAGTTTAAATAGTATATGAGCAATCAAATCGGCGATAATCGCTAGAAATTAGGTGTCCCCAACTGAGCAAGCCAGAGGCGACAGCGGCAAGGAACCAAAACTCCCTCTGAGACAGAATGGAGAAAAAAACCTTGGGAGAAACCAGGCTCAGTCGGGGGTCAGTTCTCCTCTGACCAGACGACACCCGCAGTTCAAAAGTTTCAGGTTCTAACGATAGTAGTATTATGTAGTTAGGTATTTTATTATATTTTTAGTTATATTTTTTAGTTTTAATGTATTTTAATCGAGGTCTCCGGGGGTCATCTGGGTGTCCTGGTCTCCGCTGACGATCAGGGCTGCAGACATCATCTCTTGGTGCTGATCCACCATCTGATCATAGGAAAGAAACAGACAAATATTAGCGTAGATGCCATTCTACTTACGATGTAACGAGTACACCGTGTGTTGTGGGAAGTGTTCCCGGTTCCGGTTGATCTAATTAATGCAGCCTAACAATCCTTTAATGGATTTGAATAATAGAAGCGTATTAGTGTGGTATGTGTACGCCAGGGTAAAGAGATGGGTCTTTAATCTAGATTTAAACTGACAGAGTGTGTCTGCCTCCCGAACAGTGTTAGGTAGATTGTTCCAGAGTTTGGGTGCTAAATAGGAAAAGGATCTGCCGCCCGCAGTCGATTTTGATATTCTAGGTATTATCAAACGGCCAGAGTTTTGAGAACGCAGCGGACATGGAGGACTATAATGCGATAAGAGCTCGCTCAAGTACTGAGGAGCTAAACCATTCAGGGCTTTATAAGTAATTAACAAGATTTTAAAATCTATCCGATGTTTGATAGGGAGCCAGTGCAGTGTTGACAGAACCGGGCTAATATGATCATATTTCCTGGTTCTAGTAAGGACTCTAGCTGCTGCATTTTGGACCAACTGTAGTTTGCTGATCAAGCGTGCAGAACAACCACCCAATAAAACATTACATACAATAGTACACCTGTATTGAACACTCTTTCTCATTGGATACAAGCAAGCATGTAGTTGTTGCATCACACTTCAAAATAAAATAACAATAAAATAAAAATACATTTTAATACTTTGTATTATTTCTGACACAAAGCATATTAAATAAGGTATATTTTTAGGAGTCCCTACACACGATAGATAGATAGATAGATAGATAGATAGATAGATAGATAGATAGATAGATAGATAGATAGATAGATAGATAGATAGATAGATAGATAGATAGATAGATAGGCAGACAGATTGAATGCAATGTAAGTCACTTTGGAAACATGCATCTATAAAATAAAATAAAATAAAATAAAATAAAATAATACAAAATTATAATAAATAAATAAATATAAAATAAAATAAAATAATGGATGACTTGAATGCAATGCAAGTCACTTTGGATAAATGCGTCTATAAAATCAAATAATATACTAAAAACCATTGGCTTAGAAGAACAGTCTCATAGGGAAACACTGTAAGCTTTCTGTGGCAGATATTTGTAGAAGAGTGGAAAAATCACAATAAAAAATGACAGAACTGTTTAATTGAACTGTTGCTTTAATATATTCCTTCTTTGTTGATATTTTATTATTTATATTGCAGAAATGGACAACATAGTGGCCATGTTTGCAAATGTCACTACATATTTTAGGTTATGATAAAAGAATCTGATTCATATTCCATCTGTAGGTGCATTAACTCATGCTTTGCATAGCGGCCCGTTCAATTCATTTCTCATTTGGTTAATGGGGTCACGAGAGCGTCCGCAGGGAATATTTTCACATGTTTGTCCGCCACATTCCTCCAGAAAGGACCTGACAGAAAACATGGCATCATCCAATTATCAGATTCCTGCATGCAGAGGTTTAGCATGCGCGCATAATCTATATGCAAATGCAGCATTATCCTGTCTGCTCTCCACGCTGTCCTTGAGCAGCTCACTCCGGCACAGAGCTGGATAATGATGAACCCTGATCAAATCATTTTACATCGCATTACAACAAAGCCCCGCGTTTCCCTAAAGCTGAGAGCCACGGGCAGGAGACGCAAGATCTACAGCAGAGACCCGCAAACATCCTAAAAACACAGACGCAGTGCATGATGGGAGCGTGCACACTGACAATACAACATCAACGCCTGCAGAGAAGAGAACTGGAATGGAAAAATGAAAATGTATATCTTAAATCTAAAATGTATCTAAATGTATATCTTGAATGCAATATAAGTTGCAATTATCAATAAATAAATGAATAACAATTCCAATAAAATTATAAAATATTGAATGCAGTGTAAGTTGCTTCTGAGAAAGGCATAAATTAAATTAAATTAAATTAAATTAAATTAAATTAAATTAAATTAAATTAAATTAAATTAAATTAAATTAAATTAAATTAAATTAAATCTTGATTGCCATGTAAGTCAGTTCAGGTAAAAGCATCTTTCAAAATCATAAAAGAAATTAAAAAAGAGAAAAGAAATAAAGAAAAGGACATGTGCATCTTAAATGCAATATAAGTTGCTCCAGAGAAAAGCATCTTCCAAATGCATAATAAAATAAAATATAATTTAATAAAGTAAAATAATAAATAAGTATCTTGAATGTAGTAGCCTATGTTGCTGCTGAGAAAGGCATCTGCCAAATCCATAATAAATAAAAAAATAAAATAAATAAAAAACGTTTTATTTATATAGTGCCTTTCCAGTGCTCAAGGATGCTTGGCATATAAAATTGCACGCCAAATGAAAACAAACAAACCAACAGAGATACTGCTGACATAAGCCTGGAGGAGCAGTGTTATTATGGTAAAACACAGGAGTGGAGAGATAAAACCAGAAGAGGGTTTAGTAACTGAGCCTCTTCTCAGGAGAAATCACACCATAAAACTCCAGCAATTATGACACAAAGCTCAGATGTGTGAGACTTTCATCAGGTTTGAAAGTCTGAGATCCTGAAAAACATCAGCAAATCATCCGGGAGCCGAAGAAGAACCAAGCGTGAAGCTGATATTACAGCGGTGTTTAGATTCAGAGACTTTCAGAGTCTGAAGAGAACAAACATCTCACAGATCTCCAGCTGATGCGGGGAAACGAGTGAGAGCGAGTCCCCAGACTGAAGATCTCTGATGCCGTTTCTCTCAGATAACTGCGCAGCGGCGCCAGGAGTCAGTTTATACTGTGTGTTCATGAAGCTTCAGCGTTTAATGATGTTCATTAATTACTCTGATGATCAATATTTGTGCTTGACCTCTTCTGACCTCAAACAGCAGCCGCTCTGAAACACATCGAGCTGCTCACACACACACACACACACACACACACACACCTGAGGAACACATGAACGGTGGACAGTTCTGATGCTGATCACAACACGAGGAGTAGAGAGGCAATATAAGCCTCTTCGGATGAAAGCATCTGTCAAATGATTTAAAAAATCTGTAGAATAAAGTAAATTAAACTAAACTAAACTAAAATATACCCTGATTGCTAAATACCCTGAAACTAAATGTATACCTTCAGTGTAAGTCAGACTGTAAAAAAAAATTCCATAAAATTTACGATTAAAAACCAGCAGCTGTGGTTGCCAGAATTCTACCGCAAAATGTACGGTAGCAATGTTTTAGGTTTTAACTTAAATTTACAGTTAAATACCGTAATTTCATTAACTGATATAATGTTAATATACCAACCTATTAAAGTACTGAAATCTGTTTTGTACCTTTGTAATGCACTGATAACCACCAAATGCAGATGATGAAAGTCACATGATGAACCAAAGCCCATCACAAGCAGCTTTTAAATAATAACATATACAGAAGGCGCACAGCAGGGAATTCTGGGAACATCAATTTACGGTTTTTCCCTGTAAATTTTACATTCTTTTTCACTTTCAAAAGCGGTATTTCACCGTAAAATTGTCTGAAATGTCTATTACAGTTTTTCACCGTATATATTAGGGGAATTTACCGTTAACCATTTAACAGGTTTTTACCGTAGCTTTTTCACAGTTTTTTACCGTTAAAATCAAGGTCATTTTTTACAGTGCAGTGTAAGTCTAGATGCATTGCATTGCATAAAAAAAGAGAAGAGAAGAGAAAAAAGAAAAGAAAAGAAAAGAAAAGAAAAGAAAAGAAAAGAAAAGAAAAGAAAAAAAGAATACCTTCAATGCAGTGTAAGTCATTTTGGATAAAAGCATTTGCCAAATGAAAGAAAACAAGTAAATAAATGAATTCCATCTGCAAAACATAAGCCGAAATTAGATTTAAAATAATTTTCACTCAGAAAGTGAACTTCACAGAGAATTACACAGAATTGAAAAGTAACTGCAGTGAGCATAAAGCTGAAGTCTCCTGAGAATATCACGTGTGTCTCAAGGGCTTCAGAAGAGATCTCAATCATGCCTCAAAAAAATCTAAACGTTTCTCATCCAATGATCTGATCTGCATGTCATAGCTTCACGGTGTTTTTATGTCTCCTGAGAAACAGCTGAGACGTCACTGAAACACAAGCACAGAGCAACAGCCGGTCCGAGTCCGATCACTGACTGGACTCAGTAATTATCAACAAACAGAACATCATCAATCCTCCGTCTGTGGCTTTATTGTTCACGCTGCACTTCTGAAATAATTGGCCGTCCGTCATCCAGAGCAAACGGCCCTGTGTAAATGCTTTATTGAGATCGTTAAACAGATATTTCTGTAATATACAGCTGGTGTAATTAGAGGCGTAAACAACAGCAGAAGTGAAAATGACAGACCTGTGACCTCAAACACGCAGAAAAAGATCATTCAAAACAAATATCAGAAAGAAACTGAGCTGCTAGTCGTACTCCTGTCAGTGAAACACAAGAATGATGACTGACGTTACATTCACAAGCTGTCATTGACCCATATTCTCCATATTTCACACAGAGATTGTGTGCTTATGAATGTTTAAAAAGATGATTAATGTTTCAGATGCATGCGCTGCTGCTGTGTTCATACGAGACAAAAGTCTGGACGTTCACCAAAAAGATTCACTGCTTTACAGTCACGGGCGATTAATATTCACAAACATATGTGCAATGATTTTCTAGGCAATATTAAGTTGAGCAACACTTTGATTATTTAGGATCTCAGATTTAAACAGCGTTAGAGTTAAGTCAAGTTTAATCATCTGCCAAATGAATAACATTTAATTGAATTTAAATAGCTCAAATAAAATAAGGTAAAACAAATGCATGCCTTGAATGCACTGTAAGTCACTTTGGAAAATAAATAAAATAAAATGAAATGAAACAAAACAAAACTTAAAAATAAATAAAATAAAATAAAATAAAATAAAATAAAAAAAACTTAAATAGCTAAAATAAAATATAACAAAACTTAAATAGCTAAAATAAAATAAAATAAAAAAAAACCAAACCAAACCAAACCAAAACTTAAATAGCTAAAATAAAATAAAATAAAACTTAAATAGCTAAAATAAAATAAAATATAACAAAACTTAAATAGCTAAAATAAATAAAAAATAAATAAAAAAAATAAAATAAAATAAAACAAATCAAACCAAAACTTAAATAGCTAAAATAAAATAAAACAAGACAAAACTTAAATAGATAAAATAAAATAAAACAAGACAAAACTTAAATAGATAAAATAAAATAAAATAAAATAAACCAAAACAAAACTTAAATAGCTAAAATAAAATAAAATAAAATAAAACAAAACTTAAATAGCTAAAATAAAATAAAATAAAACTTAAATAGCTAAAATAAAATAAAATATAACAAAACTTAAATAGCTAAAATAAATAAAAAATAAATAAAAAAAATAAAATAAAATAAAACAAATCAAACCAAAACTTAAATAGCTAAAATAAAATAAAACAAGACAAAACTTAAATAGATAAAATAAAATAAAATAAAATAAACCAAAACAAAACTTAAATAGCTAAAATAAAATAAAATAAAATAAAACAAAACTTAAATAGCTAAAATAAAACAAAACTTAAATAGCTAAAATAAAATAAAACTTAAATAGCTGATATAAAATAAGGTAAAACAAATGCATACTTTTGGATTGGATTGGATTGGATAAAATAAAATTTAAATAGCTAAAATAAAGTCACTTTGGATAAAATAAAATAAACAGTCCATCTGAAAAAACAAAAAATAGATTTAAAATATAAACTAAATCAAATCAAAATTAAAAAAATTAGCAACATTGCTCAATTTTATTTAGCATCTTTTATTTAAACTTTAATGGAAAAAAAGTATTTATTTTATTTAATCCATTCAACCTGACCATTTCTTTGATACGATGAATCATTTATCATAAATCATTCATCATAATCTGTTCACAAAAGGCCTGTGTGGCATGTTTAATACATTAAAATATTTTAGTAAAATTAAAAAACAATTATTAATCAGGATAATAAAACAATAACCAATAACTGATTTTTACTGTGTTTGATTGTTTGGTTGAAATGATGTTTGCTCCGCTTGACAAAAATCACCCTAGTAAATCACTTCAGAAAAATAAAGATATATTGTAGATTAAATATTGTTAAAGGTTTAATAATCTTGAGATACATCATTTTTTTTTCCAAAGGCCTGCAGTTTCTCTGAAAGATAAACGATGAAATGTTGAGTTCTCATATGAGTCCAGTTCTCCAGAGGCCCAGAGCGTCTGATTTCACACAAACATGGCAGCGTTTAAGAGTCGAGCTTCTTTAACCCTTCAGTGTCTGTCCGCAGGGAGCAATGAGGGAAACACACTCGTCTCTCCGGGGGAATCTGAGAAGAATAGAGAGTCAAATCCTGGCGCTACGAGAGGAGGAATCACCGGAGAACAGAGACATTATGAGATTCTCCTGCAGTAAAGCCGTGGAAATGTCAGAGAAACAGCAGAGGTTTGTCTGATTTTCTCGCAGGTCAGCGCGGTGTTTTTATTCCCAGCTGATCACGGCAGGACGCTTTATAAATTGAGTAAACACCACAGACAAGACTTCAATTTGAACTGAAATCACCAGTGGCCACATTCTGTTACTAACATTTATAATCTAGCAGCGTGACGTCGACCGCCACTAGATCTCAAAACACATGTAAAAATATTCAGGCCTACATTTAGGATTGAAGACTTCAAATCGCATATAAAATGCGATGAACAAACGTATAATGATGGATATTTGTCAGTCATGCATCACTGAAACAGGTCAGATTCCTGCACTCAAAAATCATGGAATGTTTCATTAAGAACAATTTGCATTCATTTGATTTGATTAATAATTAAATCAAAACCTATATATGCACAATGATATTGCAAGCAATATAAAATCATGCATCGCTTTTAAAATGAAGATCTCCGATTTAAACTTGAGTAGCAAAAACAGTCAAGTCACTTCAGAAAAAATCATCTGCCAAATGAATATAATAAAATAAAATAAAATAAAAAATGTAAATCTTTAAATAGCTATAATAATAATAATAATACATACATACATACATATCTTGAATGCAATGTAAGTCATTTTGGATATAAGCATATGCCAAATTAATAAAAAAAAAAAAGTTTGTATTTTGCATGCTACTTTTTATATGTAAACTGACTTTGGTGTGCATGTAATACGCAGTTTTTTGTGCTTATAATACACACTTTGTTGCGTGCATACGATACACATTCTGGTAAAATCTGATCTGTTTCATTTATGTGTGGCTGACAAATGCATCACTGTGCAAACTGGGACATCCAAATGAATGGCAATTTTATATGCAATTCAAATCTTAACTTCAGGCCTAATGAAATTCAGACATAGAAGAACACACAAGTGCGGATATAAACTCTTGTTTGCATTGATATTTCAGTCCTTTCTCATTCAGAGCAACATGAAAAGTCACTGTACACTGTACAATATGAATGACAGACGTTTCATTATGACTGTGTCGTACGGGTTCTGATATAGTCTATGTGCTTTTATGGTCCATTTGACCACAGCAGCTCATGAATAATGTATGCAGTGGGGGCGGAGCCAGAGGGGGGCCTGTTTGTGGAACGGTAAATGGGGTCGCTTACATTTCTCATGAATATTAAATGAGCATCTGACAGACAGTTTAAATAAACATGAAGCAAACAAAGCCTTGTGGGAGAGATGCTGTGTGAGATCTGGAAATGAGCGTCTGAATACGTTAAGTTTGGCAGGAAGTCACGTCCTGACGATGGGCTCGTTTTCAATTGGATTGTATGTGCATTAATTGCGAATGTGCTTGCCGTGTCCTCTTTATTCAGGCTCAGCATGACTCCATTCGTCTGTCTTTAGTTGCCTGGCAAGGGAACGCTGATGATGCTGGCCTGTAATAAAGGCTATAATTTCATGAACTAAACTTGGCAAGGCAAGTTTATTTATATAGCACATTTCATACACAGTGGTAATTCAAAGTGCTTTACACAAAAGGAAGTAAAATGTTCATTAAAAAAATAATAATCACAACAATAAAAACTGATTCGATTATTTCTAACTGAGTCGATCCTAATGATCTGAGTGGTCTGTTAGGTTTATATTCAGTGAGCATATCTGCAATGTATTTGGGTCCTAGGCCATTTAGAGATTTATAGACAAGTAAAAGTACTTTAAAATCAATCCTAAATGTAACTGGAAGCCAGTGTAAGGACCTGAGGACTGGTGTGATATGCTCAGATTTTCTGGTTCTAGTCAGAATCCTGGCAGCAGTGTTCTGGATGAGCTGCAGCTGTCTAATGCTCTTCTTCGGAAGGAGACCGTTACAATAATCCACCCTGCTGGTGATGAATGCATGAACAAGTTTCTCCAAGTCTTGACTGGAAACAAAACATCTAATTCTTGCAATGTTTTTGAGACGATAGTATGCTGATTTAGTTACTGCTTTGACATGACTACTGAAACTAAGGTCTGTCTCCAGAAACACCCCAAGATTTTTGACTTGATTCTTAGTTGATTGACCCCTAGAGTCAAGGTATGCATTCACCTTGAGAACTTCATCTTTGGTTCTTTCTCATTATTTGACTTAGTGGGAGCATATACAGGCTAACCAAGAGTGGTGCAAGGATCGAGCCTTGTGGGACTCCGCATGTCATGGATGTCCACTTAGACTTATGCTCTCCTATACTCACATAATAACCTTCTAAGTATGACCTGAGCCATTTGAGTACCATCCCAGAAAGCCTGACCCAGTTTTCCAGTCTCTCTAGAAGTATGTTATGATCAACAGTGTCAAACGCAGCACTAAGATCTACTAGTACCAGCACTGATATTTTGCCAGAATCAGAATTAAAATGAATGTCATTTATTATCTTAATGAGTGCTGTCTCTGTGCTGTTATGCACTCGGAAACCAGACTGAAAACTTGGAAACTTGGACGAATAACAACCTGAATGGAGGTCTGAAAAAAGTTATTCTCATGAATAACTGAGCTTTTTAAATTAATTAAATCTCTCTAAATTTATTCCATTCTTGGAGAAACAATTAGGAAATTAAAGATCTCATTTGGGATTTAGCAGGCCAGGTTGGATTCACACTAAGAATAATAAATATAAAGATTACGATAACTATATTTACGCCCAAACAACTGCATAATAACATTCCATTTATTCTCAGTTATATTATTTTATCTGTCAGTTTAAATTCTCAAGCTCCTTAAATTCAGAGGATTCTGATTGGCTGTCAATGTTTTTTTGTTAATGAGCTGGAAAAAATATATTTTTTAAAGTGATTACAACAATAATGTTATTCTGTATTGTTATCATTAGAGCTGTGGTGTGGACTTGTTAAGGTCTTTGCACACTGAGTCCGATATTTTTGTCCCAAATTTTCGCACGTTGAAAAATAAATACAACCTCTCGTTGTGTCAATCACGTTTACACACTGCCTCCGAAACTTTTGTCCGTCATAAAAAAAAAAAAATCGGACTAGGTTCGATTTTCTGCATTTTCGCATCCGTAGCAAGCATTTTTATAGGAAAGGATGACAAATAAGAAAAATACGAAAAAATGCATACGAAAATTTCGGACTCAGTGTGCAAGGACCTTGAGTCTGAAATTTTCATTTATTTATTTTTCTTTCGTATTCGTCATCCTTTCCTATTAAAATGCTTGCTACGGATGTGAAAACGCAAAAAATCTAACTTGATCCGAATTTTTTTTATGACAAACACAATGTGAGGTCGTATTTTATTTTTTTTTATGTGCAAAATACCGTTAACTTCATGGTCCTTGTTGTGAACAAGTATTGGAAATGATAACTATAGCTATTGTAGCGTCCACACCAACAGATGATAACGTTCTGTTTATTATAAGCACGCTCCATTTTTGTTGTCTGTCACTTCAAATGCTCACGCTCTTTAAATTCAGTGGATTCTGATTGGTTGTCAATGTTTTTATCTTTCAAAAGCTGGAAAAAAAAAAGATCCTTAAGTTAGAGCGTTTTTAGAACTTTATTGTTATCATTATATTTGCCTCGAGAACGACAGCTATAAAGATAAAGATAACAATTACAATAATTACATTAGTGTCCACATTCATAGTGGATTCTAATTGGCTGTCAATGTTTTTATCGTCCATCAACTAGACAAAAATCATTCAATATTACTATTCTGTGTTGTTATTGTTGTGATTTGGGTTTCATTATTCTCTTAAAGTTAGAGTGATTGTTAAACTACGTAGTTACAGTTATCGGTATAATTATAATCTGTACCAATTGTAAGTCGCTTCGGATAAAAGCATCTGCTAAATGAATAAATGCAATGTAATAATCATTGGTGTTAATGGTCCTTAACTGCTCTTTATAACAGAATTAGATGCTTTGCACTTAAAAGTGTGAATACAGTTAAAAATGAGAGGCTAAAGATGAACAGAATCAAAGTGCGCTATCATAACTGTAATATTTGCTTCTTTGACATTTGCTCTTGACTGTGACTCTAGAGTCTCTTCACAACATCTCATCCTGCTCGTATCTCTCTCAGATTCAGCTTTGTGTCGAGCTCTGAATGAGACGGCGGTAAATGTCAGCTGTGATATCTGAGCCGGGAGAATGTCAGGACGTCTCAGATGTTAATTAAATCAGAGATGAGACCGATGCTTTGAGAAATGGAGCCGATTTCACTGCTGCGAACTTTCATTTCACTTTGACTTGCTAACATATTTCAGAAACAGCCCTGACAAGTTATTTTACGTCCCTGTAGTCTTATTGTAAAATGAACGCTGTTAATTTTATTTCATGGTGAGACTCGCAAAATGACCCAGTTGATACGATTTTGAACTTTTAGAAACAGCCTCATCCACCCGTGAATTACAGCAGTGAATCACAGCAATAGATTTCACTAAAACTAGTTATATACACATTTAATACATTATTTATATGAAAATGAATTATTTATATTTATAGCGAGTTTAGCGACACATTTGACAGAATTTGTTCCTTGTGATTTTAAAAATATTTTGATCTAAAAGCTTAAATGCAAAACATTTCTGTAGACAAATATAATTTATGCACATACATAATATAAGATAAATAATAATAATAATAAAAATAACCTGTATAAAGAGTAACCTGTGTGTGTACACATTAAAACAATTAAATAAAAAAAAAAGAAAAGTAATGTGAGTGTGCATATACATAAAATGATTATTAAATAATTAATTAATTAAAAATAAAGTAAATACTAATAATTATTAATAAAATAATAAATAAATTAATTAAACAGTAATGTTTGTGAAAACATTTGTGAAAAAAAAATATTAAATAAATAATGAAGTTAAATTTTTTTTTATAAAAATAATGATAAAACTGTAAATGTGCAAAAATGTGCACATATACATTTTAAATAAATAAATTAATTACTTTTACAAAGTAATATATGTGTTACAATGGAAAGGCCAAATAGTTTATGAAACGTGTTCATCATATTCTGAGGAACATTATTCAATCAAATGACGTTACCCATGATACCCGTTTACCTGCAGAACCTTGGGATCCTGGTAGATCTCTTGCTGCAGATGCTCTCTGCCACAAAACAACACATGAGCACATTTCTCTGTAAAGCAGAAGAGTTTTAAAGTGTACTGAGACGCTGTTGATCTGTCAGCATGAGGGTCCAGATCAGGATCGGATCAAAGGTCCGTGTGGAGACCACTCGCATCATTCACCTCCTTTACTCCTCCTGCCGCTCTCTGATTCACTCCCGTCGGAAACAGTTACTAACAATGATTTCAGTAAGTTTCTGGGAACTATAGTATTGAAATGTTACAAAATCATAATGCATGGCTTTGCATGGAGCACTGCTATAATAATCATGTTATTCTGAAATAGCTATATATTATCATTTAATGTGTTCAATTTACTGATCAGCAGGAATCTAATGTGATATTGGGGGCTTTCATTACCTGACATGTCAAAATAATCACCTGTCATTGCTGTATTTCTACCCGTGAATCAATTCTATACGGATTCCCCTCAAACGCTCAGTGACATCTACAGCATCGGTTCACAGTCTGACAGGGAAGTGTAACTGCTGTCCATCAGCGCAGACCAGGATTCAATTAAAATGGGAGATTGTATCACCATGGGAACCTCGGCGTTCTGTTGCCGCAGCGCCCAGAGGCTGCGATTCCACTTCGGAACTGATGAACCCTTCCGTCCGGATAGACACGCCTCCGGAGAATCTGAGACGCTCCTTAATGGGAAATGATTTCAGGAGCGCTGCCATGTTTAAGTTCTGAACCTTAGGCAAGAATCACTGTTATACAGCTAAGAGTGAACATTAACCAAGTGTGTGTGTGTGTGTGTGTGTGTGTGTGTGTGTGTGTGTGAGAGAGAGACAGACATGAATGATTCACATCAAGAGTGAGGAGAGAGTGCTGTGATCAGACGCAACGTTTTCACAAGAAAACAGATGATGAAATCCCACAGACGAGGCATATTTACAGAACATGCCAGACAACCGCATAGCAACACCCTAGCAACAACCCCAGGTACCCTAGCAACCACATAGCAACACCCTAGCAACCACCCTGAGTACAACAACAACACCCTAGCAATTACATGAGTACCTTAGCAACCGCGTAGCAACACCTTGGCAACCACCCCGAGTACCTTAGCAACCACATAGCAACACCCTAGCAACCTACCTGGGTACCTTAGCAACTGCATAGCAACACCTCAGCAACCACCCAGAGTACCCTAGCAACCACATGGCGACACCCTAGCAACCAATTAAAACACCATAGCAACTCCATAATACCATAGCAAACACACAAAACATTCTAAAAACAACATTGAAAACACTAAGAATAAACACCCTAGCAACCACCTACAACACTTTTTTTTGCATGATTCATATAAAATCACTCTAAAGACTACATCGCAGTGCTCTAGAAACAATAAGATTGTCTTAGCTACTGCATAGCAACACACTAAAACATTTAGAATGCCTTAGCAACACACTAGCAACCTATTTTTTAATATTTTGCATAATCAGAGAGCATTGTCATGCCACCCAAGGAAGCACCTAGCAACCATCTACAACACCCTAGCAACTGCATAGTAATGCCATAGCAACCACACAAAGATTCTAAAACTGCTCTAGAAACAATAAAAATGCCTTAGCAACTGCATAAAAACATTTATAACTCCTTAGCAACGCCCTAGCAACCACCTACAACACTTTTTTCGCATGATCAAATAGCAAGCCCATTCTATTTAGAAAGAGCAAAAACTTCCTTGATTTAACAAAAAATGTTTCTGCCATTTTTCTGAAGCACTTTGCAAACGTAATGTGTAAGTGCACGTGTAGTTTTTGTGGCACCAAACTGCGAAGTGATTGTTTGTTCTGGTCAAACTGATAATTGCACCCAAACTCACACCACTGGTTAGACAGAATTACACACATCAGGTATAAAGAGAAATCAGCAGTGTACAGGTGGAAAGCCTTAAACACAGCAGAACACAATCACATTTCTGCTCCGTCTCAGTGTCCTGCAGCGCACATAAATAACGCTGGGTGAAATTAGCTGCAAAACGCCTCTGAAATGAAAAGCGTGTTTGACTAATGATGATCCTGCGGTGCTTTAGCGGCCTCTCAATCTCCGGCCGGACACACTTCATCAGCTCTGACCGTCTGACACACATTAGAGATGCCTCCGAACACAGCTCTGTATACGAGCCAGACTATAGATACAGGCAAGTCTGACTATTACATGTCCCGCAGAAACATCCGATCATGTCCCAGATCAACTGCATTTCTGACAGTGTTAATTTAGTGTCACAAATATATTATTAATTTAGTTTTTATTAATATTTTGAATTACTTTTTTTTAAATTACTTTCCATTTATAATTTAATTTTAGTTAAATTAGTTAAGTTTTTTCTTAGTTTTTAAGTATTAAAAAAAAAAATCCATCCATATTTTAGATTTAGTCATTTAAAAATATAAAATTCAATTAGTAATAATTATTTTTTTAGTTTTAGTACTTTTGTTTGTTTGTTATGTATTTATTGTATTTATTTAGTTTTTGTTTGCAATTAGTTTTTATTGTAAATGTAGTTTTAGTAATTTAAACCTGTATTAGCATTTTTTATATCGTTATATTAATAAATTAATTAGTATTTTTATTTATTTAGTATATATATTTATTTATTTAGTCATGTTTTATTGGTTTTCATTGGCTTAAATATTTCATTTTATTTATTTATTTAGATATTTTACTGTTTTTTGGTTTAGTTTTTTTTATTTTTGTCATTTTAATTAGTTTTTATTCTTTTACAATTTTGTTTTACATTTATATTTTGCCTTCATATTTTAAATTTAGTTTAGTTTTATTATTTAAATTTAAATAAAATTTTAGTAAAAATTAATAAAATAAAATAAAATAAATAAAATAATTTCAGTTTTAGTAATTTTGTTATTATTTTTGTTTTTCAATTTTTAATTTTTTTGTTTGTTTTGTTTTAATAATTTTTTATTTTTTATTTGTGTTTTTTGTCCTTTTTTAATGTCTATAGAGTTTTTATTAATTTTTTGCCTTGGCAGCTAGCTGGAAAAACCCTTTTTTTATTTCAGTGAATGTTTATTTTATTTCAAGTAACAAAATATTTTAATAGTTTTAGTTAATGATAATAACACTAATTTTTGATATTTTATCTGGCAGTCTTGGAAGTATTAGCACAAGTTAGCTAATTGTCAATTAACTCTTCGTCAATGAAGTTCCTAAAACAAATGGACCATTTCTGAATTAAAATCCTCAAATACTGATCAGTTTGGATAACTAAAACTACATTTCTGCTCTTCAGACTGAATTTGCTCCATCATCAGCCATAAACCTCTGAACACTGAGAGAGTTGAGAATGAATTATTGATTCCCGGCCAGTCGTTTGACTTCATTAATGAAGTTTACAAAGTCACGCCGCTCCTGAATTCCAATCAGAAACATGAGCTGTTATTAAAGCAAACTCAGTCCTGTTCGTATCCGATACGCTCGGAGAATCTGTACATATATTGACGAGAGCAGGAGTTTGATATTTCATCTCGGGTTTGAGGCAATAATTGGAAAACAAGCATCCCTCAGGCGTCTCGTGGACGTCCTCTGCTCTTCAGGAACGGACGGCTCGATCCATCATGCTTCAGATTCACTGAAAAACAATTAAAAACCCCAAAACCAGCAGAGGATCAAGAGCTTGAGATGAGTGATGGCTTCATTAAGTCTGGCCTCAGGCAAACACACGCAAGGACGGACGGAAACGAGAAGACAATCAGGAACACGCAGATTACTGAAAGACTAGTTAAGGGAACTTACTGACTATTAAACAGATTAACAGTACTACAGGAGGTTACTGCATTATCACAACTACACTGGAACACAATTAGAAATTACTAGTAAACTGCATAAATAATTACAAACAGCACTGAATCAGACGTGACATTTTGAAGTAAAAAAGACTGAAATAGTGTTTTCTTGTAAAACATACTCCAAAAATCTTTAGAAAAATACTTTTTAAAATATGTTGTTAAATAAAACAAGGTTATTATAGTAAACTAAAATCAAAATAAAAATAAATAAATAAATAAATAAAAATAAAAATAAAAAACACCACCACATTTTTGTTACTTGAAATTAAATAAATGTTTTACTACAATTAGGCAAAAAAAAGAGGAAGTATCTAATTGCCAAGGCAAAATTTCTTATTTTCATTAAGTTGTATTAAATTATAAATTATAATAATTTATCATTTAAATTATTTTAGTAATTTAAATGACTAAAATAAATAAAAAATGTTTTAATAAAAATAAAAAGTTTTAAGTTTAAATTTAAAAAACTACTAAAAATAACAAAAGCACACAACAAAATTACTAAAACATTAAATAAAATTATAATGAAAACAAAAAATATAAAAATAAAAACAGATTTAAAATATTAATATCACAAAATAACACTGGAGTAAAATGTAACGTGTTGTCAAAATGACAGCCACTTGTTGTAATTATATTAAACTTCCCTTGGCGTATTAAACTCATATTCATGTTTCTGTGAAGCAGAACTACTGGAGAGATTTAATGTGAAGAAATAATGACACGGCAGCCTAGTGAATGAAGATATTAAACTCATAATTAGCATCCAAACGAGGAGAGCAGGACATCAGTCAAACCATCTGAATACAAAACAAGAGAAATGGCAAAGAATAGCTGGAAATAAAACAGAAATTCTGCCAAAAAACTCAAATACGGCAGTAAACCTTTACTGAATACATTGTAAAAAAATATTTTGAAGTTGTAAATAAACCAAAGATTACTGGCCTATTTTGAACCATTTGTTAAATTTACGTTTGAGCAAAAAATATTACATTTTTTCAGTGCATCAGATGCTGAGTGTCCTGCATACATTACAGCGTAAAGAAGCAGTATATGGGGTCTCTCGGAGCCCTGATGGAGGTGTTTTGAGAGTAAAGGGGTCAGATGGTGGTGAGAATGAGCCGGTGTGCCAGTCGTAACTGGGTCATCGTGTCAGAAGCCAAAGACACGAGCGGCGGGGCCATAAAGAGTCCCTCAGCACACCACAAACACCAGATGCCTCGTCTGGCACAAGCCGCCGGCCAACCACAGACCGATTCAACACAAATCATCATATTCACACACACATCGCCGCCTCGTTCATCTCGGAGCAGTAATGAGCTGAAAGATATCAAACACACAAAACAATCACCACCTGATGTTTGACGCCTATAAAGCCAACATGAGCTGCTGATCACTACACATTCAGCTGGGAGCAGTACAGTTTCTGAAAGAAGTCTCTTCTGCTCAATGAGGCTGCTTTTATTTTAACAAAAATAAATTGTGTAAAAAAAATGTGAAATATTTTTACAATTTAAAATAACTGTTTTCTATGTGAATATGTGTTAAACTGTAATTTATTTCTGTGATGCGCAGCTGTATTTTCAGCATCATTACTCCAGTCTTCAGTGTCACATGATCTTCAGAAATCATTCTAATACGCTGATTTGCTGCTCAACAAACATTTCTGATTATTATCAATGTTGAAAATAGTTACGCTGCACAATATTTTTGTGGAAACTGTGATACATTACCAATCGAACTTTTATGGTAAGTAAAAAATTAACACTTTTATTCATCAAGGATGCATAAAATTGATCAAAAGTGACAGTAAAGATGTTTATAATGTTACAAAAGATTTCTATTTCAAATAAATGGCCATCTTTGAAACTTTTTATTCATCTGTGAATCTTGAAAAATAAAGTGTATCACAGCTTCCACAAAAAAAAACTGTTTTCAACATTGATGATAATCAGAAATGTTCAGCAAATCAGCATATTAGAATGATTTCTGAAGATCATGTGACTCTGAAGACTGGAGTAATGATGCTGAAAATACAGCTTTAATCACAGAAATAAATTATATTTTAACAGATATTCACATAGAAAACAGATATTTTAAATTATAATAATATTTCACTTTTTCTCAGTATTTTTGATCAAATAATTCAACCTTGGTAAACAGAAGAGACTTTGTTCAAAAAATGTATTTTTTTATTTTATGTGGATTTTAAACCAAAGTTGCATCTGATTATTGTTGGTTTACAGCAAGAATAAACCTTTAAAATCAATGAAGATCAGTGAATGCACGTTTCAGACTGATTCCCAATCAAAACTCAGCGTTCATAAATCAACTCAACTTATTTAGAGCAGTTTCTCAATACAATAACGGAGAGGGAAAATATTGAGTCTTGAAGAACACATGAAGTGGCTCATTGATTAGAGCCAGAGGTCATTTACAACAGCCTGATGCTTTCCCACTAACAGAGGCTCAATTGAAATGATTGATAGTCTGCACCACACCACAGCAGCGTACATGATGATTTCTGCCACAAACCAGCCATAAAGCTCAACATGAAAGTCATCCCGCTCCAATTACGGGGAAATACGAGATCCCAACAGATGAAAACTGCAGGACAGAGTCACAGAATGCTGTGGAAAACAAAATCTCATTTTCAGTCGAATTCGTAAAGGCTTGAACTGAGAGTCTCGCGCTATAAACAGCAGAATGAAACCACTGAACCGATCGCGTTCTGAATACAAAACAGTTTTGTGTTCATTAATGTTGCATTAAAACGGATAAACGTTTCATTTTGACCTTAAATGTCAGAAATGTCCACAGGTTTAAAGGCACATTTCACTCTGTCTTTGTTATGGTAAAATAAAATAATGATCATTTACACATTAAATGTCGTTATCATTTACAAATATAGTCCTTCATTTACACATTATGGAATACAAAAACAAAACCTATGGAAGCTTATTTAGGGTAGGAATTCTGACTTTATATCACGCAATTCTGAGTTTGTATCACGCAATTCTGAGCTTATATCACGCAATTCTGAGTTTATGTCACGCAATTCTGATCTTATATCACGCAATTCTGAGTTTATGTCATGCAATTCTGAGCTTATATCTCAATTCTGAGCTTATATCATGCAATTCTGAGCTTATATCACACAAATCTGAGCTTATATCACACAATTCTGAGCTTATATCTCAATTCTGAGCTTATATCTCAATTCTGAGCTTATATCTCAATTCTGAGTTTATAATCACAATTCTGAGTTTATATCTCAATTCTGAGTTTATATCTCAGTTCTGAGTTTATATCACAATTCTGAGTTTATATCTCAGTTCTGAGTTTATATCACAATTCTGAGTTTATATCTCAATTCTGAGTTTATATCTCAGTTCTGAGTTTATATCTCAATTCTGAGTTTATATCTCAATTCTGAGTTTATATCTCAGTTCTGAGTTTATAATCACAATTCTGAGTTTATAATCACAATTCTGAGTTTATAATCACAATTCTGAGTTTATATCTCAATTCTGAGTTTATATCTCAATTCTGAGTTTATATCTCAATTCTGAGTTTATAATCACAATTCTGAGTTTATATCTCAGTTCTGAGTTTATAATCACAATTCTGAGTTTATATCTCAGTTCTGAGTTTATAATCACAATTCTGAGTTTATATCTCAATTCTGAGTTTATAATCACAATTCTGAGTTTATATCTCAATTCTGAGTTTATATCTCAGTTCTGAGTTTATAATCACAATTCTGAGTTTATATCTCAATTCTGAGTTTATATCTCAATTCTGAGCTTATATCTCAATTCTGAGCTTATATCACAATTCTGAGTTTATAATCACAATTCTGAGTTTATAATCACAATTCTGAGTTTATAATCACAATTCTGAGCTTATATCTCAATTCTGAGCTTATATCTCAATTCTGAGCTTATATCTCAATTCTGAGTTTATAATCACAATTCTGAGTTTATATCTCAATTCTGAGTTTATAATCACAATTCTGAGTTTATATCTCAATTCTGAGTTTATATCTCAGTTCTGAGTTTATATCACAATTCTGAGTTTATATCTCAATTCTGAGTTTATAATCACAATTCTGAGTTTATATCTCAATTCTGAGTTTATAATCACAATTCTGAGTTTATATCTCAATTCTGAGTTTATATCTCAGTTCTGAGTTTATAATCACAATTCTGAGTTTATATCACAATTCTGAGTTTATATCTCAGTTCTGTGCTTATATCACAATTCTGAGCTTATATCTCAGTTCTGAGCTTATATCTCAGTTCTGAGCTTATATCACAATTCTGAGCTTATATCTCAGTTCTGAGCTTATATCACAATTCTGAGTTTATATCTCAATTCTGAGTTTATATCTCAATTCTGAGCTTATATCTCAATTCTGAGTTTATATCTCAATTCTGAGTTTATAATCACAATTCTGAGTTTATATCTCAATTCTGAGTTTATATCTCAGTTCTGAGTTTATAATCACAATTCTGAGTTTATAATCACAATTCTGAGTTTATATCTCAATTCTGAGTCTAACCAAGTTTATCTCTCTCAATATTGAGTTTAGGTTATAATTTGAGTTTTTTTTTTTTTTCAGAATTGTGAGATATAAAGTCACAATTGCCTTTGAAATAGTGAGAATACCAAAAAAAGAAATATTCAGAGTAGAAAAGTGTAAACTGTGAGATATAAACAATTGTGATAAAAAAAAATTCGCAATTGTGAGAAAAGCTTGTTTCTGCCAAGGAATAAATAAAAGTATTTGGATAATTGCGACTTTTTATCTCATAATTCTTTCTTTTTTTCAGCAATTCTGTTATTTTTATTTATTTACTTATTTTTTTTACAAAGATCTACTAGAAAACGTTCAAGAAAAATTAACTTTTTTTATTTTATTTTGTTTAGAAAATAATCGTAAAACAGAAACCCGACCAAAAAATCAATAAAAAATGACATGAAAGAAATGAACATTTTCTATAAAGGCTATTTGTGGTGCTCCGTCTTTCTGGGACACTATAAATGACCAACCAATGAAAAGCCTCCAAACAGAGACACGCGTAAGTGACATCATTCCTCTCTGTGGTCGACCTCGTCAAATCAAGCGCGACGCTGTGGGCTGATAGCTAATACAGATTTCTGCCTGCTTGCTCTCCAGTTTCTGCTCAGACTCTGGCACCTCATCCATTTCCCAAACAGCTCCTGGGTTTCCAGCATTGCGGCTTGTTTCCCGTTCGCTGCTTTAATTTATGTCTGGGCTGCAGTGATGGAGCCAATGGCGTGATTTAGCCGCAGGCAGCGTCGCTTAAAACCAAACCTCACATTACAGCGCCAGCTAGCATCTAGCGCATTGCCATCCCAATCACTCACAAACCACATGTGATTTCCAGCAAATACTCGGGCTCACTGGCATTCAAACGCCTCGCTTTAGCCTCACCGCTAGTGCTTAATCGCTTCAGAAAGAAATGGGGCTTTCAGAGTGAGCGCTAAACTAGCTAGCAGGTTCATGAAGAGCAGCGGAAAATGATAATTACACCAAACGCACGCGAATGCATTCCTGTGACACTCTGAGGCTGTTTGGAAATCATGAGGCTTTCATAGAGAAGCTCATTCAAAAACAAGATTCAGCTGTTAAACATGGACATCAACACATGATTATGATTGTTTAGGTTATGCACTAATGGTCAGTGCTATCTAGCTATGAATATTTTTTGAATCTATCGAACAAATTTACTGCAAAACACTTACTTTTCTTGATGCAAAATATGATTATAAGTAACATTAAATATAATCTCAAATATTAAATTAATATTATTGTAAAAATATTATATAAAAATAATTTACTTAATGCAAAATATGATTATAATTAACATTAAATTTACTTATATTTATATATTTTTAATGCAAAATAATTATAATTAGTGCTGGACAATGATTAATCGCATCCAAAATAAATGTTTTTGTTTACATAATATGTGTGCTGTGTATATATATATATATATATATATATATATATATATATATATATATATAAATACAAACACATGCATGTATATATTTAAGAAAAATATGTTATGTTTATATTTTAAATATATTTATATATAATGTAAATTATATGAATATAAATGTATAAATGAATATACATGTAAATATTTTTAAAAATATATACTGTATGTTTGTGTCTTTATATATATATATATATATAATAAATATACACAGTACACACTCATATATTATGTAAACAAAAACCTTTATTTCGGATGTGATTAATCATTGTCCAGCACTAATTATAATAAAGAACTTTACATGTAATAAATTGCATTTATTTTTATTATATAACTGTATATTATTTATTATATAATTTTTAATTAATAAATGATATTTATGTATTATATCTATCCATCCTTCTATTGATTCATTTAAATAAATCTATCAATTTGAAATGAAACTAAAATATATTTACTGCAAAAATAGACTTAATTTTCGTAATGTAAAATTTGATTATGATATAAAATATATAAAATTATTTAATTAAAATATCTTAAATTAAAATATTAACTTAAACTTATTTATTATAATTATATCCATTCATTGTGCATTTGATAAACTTAGTTTTAATTAACTTTGTAACAGTATTGTTATTGTTCCAGTCTGTTTCTCTCTCTCACATCCAGTAAAGACGAGCGGCAAACCCGAAAAACATGACAAATAGAGTCAAAAAAAGAAAAAGGTGCAGTTTCTCCAGAATCCTCATGAGTTCCTCAGTTCTTGTAATGCAGTACCTGTTTAACCTGAACTGCGTGTCGATCCATTTCTCTGAGATCTCTGAACCCTTCTGTGAAGCTGCTCAGACGAATCCTCCGTTCACTAATGAAGAGACAATTCAGAAGAGCTCCGAGAGAAACAACTTTTATTACAAAAATATACTGTATCATTCAGATGTCGGCATTACAAACACAGCAGACGCTTGAGAGACGATACAGACTCTGTTAGATTTCAACCACAGACAATTAAACAGCTTTCGTTAACTCGTGGGTCATTTTCAAATTTCTATATTTAAATTAATCTGTAAATTTCTCAGTAACACATAATCATTACAAATGACCTGACAAAACCTTTTTTGTTTAATATATATATTAGTGCTGTCAAACTATTAATCGCATCCAACATTAAAAGTTTTTGTTTGCATAATATGTGTGTGTACTGTGTATATTTATTATGTTTATATAAATACACACACATACAGTACATATTTTAAAAATATTTACATGTATATACATTTATATTCTTAATTTATATTATATATACATATATTTAATATATAAACATAACATTTTTCTTAAACATATACATGCATGTGTGTGTATTTATATATACATAATAAATATACACAGTACACACTCATATATTATGTACACAAACTTTTAATGTTGGATGCGATTATTGCAATTAACCGTTTGACAGCACTATATATATATATATAGAAAAAATTGCAATATTAAAAATGTAATATTAAAACTTTTTTTAATCTTTATTTTAATTAATTTTATTTATTAAAAAAAAAAAAAAAAGTGAAATGTAACATAAGCATGCTTTCACCCAAAGACAAATTTTACTATTACAGAAACTGTTTCAAACAGGATCATTGCCAAAGTTGTCAAAAATAACCTGAATAAAAATAATTGTAATTCTAATAACTCTGATTAAAATTTTAAATCTTTCTGAAATGATACTGAGCAACACAAATAATCCTATAATCCCACATTTATATTTTCAGACACAATATAAAGATTAAAAGCAATTATAATACAAATTTATCAACTTTTTGCATACAAGCTTCGATTTTTGTGTAAATCTGATAAATCTGAATTGATTTTCACATATATAACAGCTCGTTTAGTATTCTGAGAAAACACTGAACATCATTACAGAGAACTAGAAGTAAAGATGAACGCGCGCGTCTCGGGTGTGAAAGGGTTATGAAACAGTCAAAATGAAAAGTGCTGGTCTGGAATCACTTTATATCCCATGAGTATCGTAGTGACACAGAGAAGAGCTGATCCTGGATCAGCAGAAACTCAGAGATGAGTGTGTTTCTTCATCAGGTTTGTAGAAATGTGTCGCTGCACCAGTGTCTCAGTGAATGGGTGCCGTCAGAATGAGAGTCCAAACAGCTGATAAAAACATCACATATCATAAAATAATACAAAACATAATCCATAATAACTCTTCCTCCAGTAAAAAGTGCATCTGCTGTTGACTCTCACTTCAAAATCCAGCCACATGTGTGTTTAGAGCTGTTTTGATCTGTGCAGATTTCTCTCCTGATTCAGACCAGCGTTATTATGAATTATGTATTCATATTTGAGTTATAAATGTCTTAATGCTGGGTTTGTTTCAGCTCCAGATGTTAACTGATGGACTGGAGTGGTGTGGATTATTGTGATGTTTTTATTGGACTCTGATTCTGACGGCACCCATTCACTGAGACACTGATGCAGTGACACATTTCTCCAGATCTGATGAAGAAACGCACTCATCGTAATCTCAGATGGCCTGAGGATGAGCACACTGGGTAATTCTGTAATTGTTATCAGATGTGTGTCTAATGTAAAGCTCTCTGTAGTGAAGGTACCTGATGAAGGGCGCTCACTGCGTCACGTTTGTGAGATCAAGCGCAGGTCCCTGAAGAGCAGAAGCTCTGGAGTCTGTCAGACGGGAGGCTCAGTATTTTAAGTGTGTGTGTGTTGATGCTGATTGTCAGCCGCTGATCGTCTGGATCGTATCTGAAGCGGTCGCTCGTAACTCAAACCTCTGCTCGTCTGGAGCTGTCGCGATCTTTCTGAAGCTCTGTGACGCTTTCACGCAGTCGTTTGGTGAAGACGAGTCGAGATCGGCCGCAGTATGTGTGATCGGCGCTCTTCAGCTTCTCCTCCAGCGGCAGAAGCAAACCACGCACCGGATCTGCATCGAACGGAAACTAAAAACCAGACAGAAGAGCGTCAGATGTGCTGCATATGTTTCATATAAGACCAATCCATCAACAATAATCATCACCCGACGTGTTTCACAACTGATGAACTTTGCAACATTAGCACTGTTATTGAACTGAATCTACATTTATACATACATACATTTAAATATATACATACTGTTCAGAACTGCAGATATTCACTGAGAGACGCTGTGTGTGTCTGTGTGTGGGTGTGGGTGTGTGTGTGTGTGTGTGTGTGCCTGAGGACTAATGATGATGATGATGATGATGATGATGATGATACAGATTTAAGAATGTCTAAGAACAGTTCTATCTTAAGAAATTCATGTCCTGACCTTATTTAAAAAAAAAAATAAAATATATATATATATATATATATATATATATATATATATATATATATATATTATAATAAAAATAAAAATATATTTTTAAAATTGTTTATTGAAAATTAAACATACTTTGGGACCATACATTTTTTGGTGCAGTTTTTTTCAGATTTCACCCAAATTCTCATTACTGTAATAAAAAATAATAAATAAATAATAATAATAATAATAATAATAATAATAATAATAATAATTTACTCTAAATTACATTAAATGTAAGTTATTTATTAGTGTTACTCTAATAGCATTGACTATTATATTTTTTATTGACATTTTCCATTTTTATCTGTATATTTTATCATTTGTAGTGCATTTTAGATTTCATTTTTATATTTTCTTTTTAACGAAGTTAAAATTTTAGTACTTTTGTTGTGTGATTTTTGTTGTGTGATTATTATTATTATTATTGTTGCTGTTGTTGTTATTATTAAATGTCTGTATAGCTCTTATTAAATTTTATTTCAGTTTTAGTTACTTTAATTCAAATTAAATTAAATAAAAAATTATGTCTTGGCAACTAGTTGAAATAAAAAGTTTTATATATGTTATTATACTATATTGTTTTTATTGTTTATAAACTCTATTGTTTATTTATCATGTTATTATACGTTAATATTTCAGATAATGTTTTGTTATGGTTTTGGTTTTAGTTTAGTTTATTGATGCAGTGGTTTCCTCGGTAACGGCTGAACACAAAGCAGAGCTCATAAATGATACTTTCAGACTCTCCCATGAAAAAAAGCTGAATTTACAGGAGACTTTACATTATTTTAACCATTATTTTCAAGCACTTTAAAGCAATTTATCCAAAATCCAAGCACTTTTCAAACCTTGAAAACACTGTTAAAATTCAAGCACTGTCAAGGATTTCGAGCACCCGTCCGAACCCTGAATGATTGTGATGTTTGAACTGAGCGTGTGTCAGACTGATGGACGTGGAGCTCGTTCTGTGTGCGTTCGGCTGTTGATCTGGACATGAACTCGGTGGGCGCAGAAACAATGAGACGCATCCAGCTGAATCATGGGACGGCGCTAATGGCAGCTCATTTAGCTAATGGTGCACCATACTTCCTGTGATACGAGAGAACCACTGACCGTAATGACCACACACACACACACACACACACACACACACACACACACACACACACACACACACACACACAATCCAACTCAAATGATGCAGAACGAAAATACATAACATATCTATGATCTTTCCCCCACTTTTTATTCAAATACAATTTATTATTAAAAAAAAATTGTTTAAATACATCTCATCAACCTTACAGCTTAAAGAGATGTTTTCAGTTCATCTCAAGCAATGACTTCTGGAGAAACTGAGTCTATTTCTAAGATTCAGACTCATTAGTTCAATTCAGACTGAATCATGAATCAGTTCAACTGACTCAAAATGTTAAAAAGAGTGATTCCTTGCAAAACGTATAAAGACCCAATTTAGAAAATTAGTAAACTAAACTCTATACCAATGTAAACCGTTATTTGGAAAATACTTAGTTTCTATTAAATTTCATTGTTTGTTTTGTTTCTCTAATCACTCTAATACTGTACTGTAAGATATATTATTTGTTTATTTACTTAAACTTAATTCACTAATTTTAATAAAACAAACATTGTTTGCCTATTTATTTGAACCTAATCTGTATTATTTATTTATTTATTTAAATGTATTTTTTACTGTTTACCTATTTATTTTAATCTAATCTAATCTAATCTACTATTACTATTATTATTATTTATTTAAATTAAAATAAATAGGTAAACAATACAATTACATTAATCTAATTTTTATTATTTAATTAATCATTTGTAATATTTACTCTGTATTATTTATTTAATCATTTGTATTTACTTATTTATTTTAATCAAACTGTTTTGTTTACCTGTTTATTTCAAATATAATTTGTATTTAATATTTTTAAAAATATTTTAATAAATTTTTTCGTTTACCTAATGTTTAATCTATTTTTTCATTATTTATTAATTTTTATTTACTTACTTTTTTTAATATATTTTTATTGTTCATCCTTTTATTTAGTAAGTTTTAATATTTATTCACTTATTTATTTTAATATCACTTTTTATTATTTGCCTATTTATTTGCCTATTTAATAAAACATAATTTAATGAATAAATTACTTAATTTATTACTTAATTTACTTAATATTAATTTATTTATACTTAATTTATTTGTCACTTGTTTCAATCTAATTATTTGCGTATTTATTAAAAAAATAATAATAATAAAAGTTACTTATTTCTTTTTACACAGTTTTTCTCAAAAGCTTCCACCGGACCCTGGTTTGAAAACCCCTGGTGTAGTCAAATAACACAGCGCTGCATATTCATTGTTGTGTTCTGCTAGCAAGGACAATACAATCGTCTATTTATTATGTATAGATTATTTCACGAGACTCAGAAGCGTTCCCGTCACGTTCACAGCTGAACCTCAGCGACGGCACGCAGCGTGTGTGAACTGTGGGAAAAACACACCCTGCAAACAAACGCTGATCCTCCAGAGCTGCCAGCTGGATCAGAAGAGATCACCGGCGGCCCGAGAGAAACAGCGCTCCAAACACACATCTGAGCTCATTACAGCGACTGGCTGCAGACACACCTGAACAGGTGTCCACACACACACACACACACACACACACACACACACACACACACACACACACACACACACACACACACACACACACGCAGCGCTCAGATTAACCGCGTCTAATTAGATTTTATGGGTTACGCAAACGCTTCTAATGAAATCACACCATGACCATATTAAACACTCGCGGCAGGAGAGCGACCGCGGCTCCACACGAGAGAGACCAGCTAAAAATAACACAAAAACAACTGAGGAATGACCCAGAAATCAAGAATATAAAAACAAACATGTCTGATAACATAATGAAATCCTGCTGTGGGTCATATTCAGTGTTATTTTTTTATTATAGCTTTTATTAATTATTATTAATTTTAGTTAGAATTGTAGTAATTTTGTAGTGTTTTTGTCGTTTTTATTCGTTTTTGTTTTTTAAAATAAGTTTATATAGTTTTTTTTTTTTTTAATTAGTAGATCAAGTTAAACTGACTGAGAATTAGAAATACTGCCTTGGAAACTAGCTGAAATAAAATAGGTGTGTTTTTTTAATACTTTATTTCAGTTAAACCTTTTTATTCTGTTTTGTTAATTGCCCTGGAAACAAAAAAAAAATTGTTTATTTTAATTTTTTATTTCATTTAAAGTTTTGTTGTGCATTTTTTAAATTAGTTTTTTTGTATATATAGTTATTAATTTTTTTTTCAGTTTTATTTTGATGTATTTTAGTACATCAAGTTAAAATCAGAATCATGTTACCTTGGCAACTAGCTAAAATAAAATCAGTTCAAGGTTTGTAAATGTTTCATTTGATTTGCTTTGAAGTGAACGGAATGTTAATGTATCGTTTGTAACACTGTGATCTCACCTGCTGAATGACATCATAAACGGCTCTGAAGGCGGGCTGCTTGTCGTCATGGTAAACGCCGCGGTTGCCGTGGAGAATGTAAACGCCGTTCTGTTCAGCGCTGATGCAGTTGCTGCCGTAAATACAGTGATCAGGACGATAATTCCACTGACACTCGATCAGCAGCAGACTCTCTGAGAGCAGACACAGTCAGAATCACTGAGATACACCGCACCGCTCAAATTCAGCAGGTTTCCTGCGTATTACTGTGACGCTGGAGCACAAAACCAGTCATAAGGGAAATAGAGATTTATACATCATCTGAAATCTGAATAAAATAATCTCTCCATTGATGTATGGTTTGTTAGGATCGGACAATATTTGGCTGAGATTCAACTATTTGAAAATCTGGAATCTGAGGGAGCAAAAAAATCTAAATATTGAGAAAATCACCTTTAAAGTTGTTCAAATGAAGTTCTTTGCAATGCATATTACTAATCAAAAATGAAGTTTTGATATATTTACAGTAGGAAATTTACAAAATATCTTCATGGAACATGATCTTTACTTAATATCCTAATGATTTTTGGCATAAAAGAAAAATCAATAATTTTGAGTCATACAATGTATTGTTGGCTATTGCTACAAATATAGCTGTGCTGCTTATGACTGCTTCTGTGCTGCAGGGTCACAGATGAGCACTTGATGATGAAGAAGAGGATCTGCAGGTGAGCTGGTGTACCTGGGTTATGGTGGAAGATGATGTTGAGCAGGTCTTGATCTCCCCAGGTGATGTTCAGCTTGTATTTGTGTAACAGAGGCATCAGGAGATCGGCCCACTTCAGATCCACTGCTGCCAGGTCGTTCTGTCCACACACACACACACACACACACACACACACACACACACACTCGTGTTCATCAGTCTCAGGTGGCTGATCTGTGTGCATGTTTTTACATAGTTATTCTCACTCAGGCTCATGTACGACAGATAAATGAATGATGAAACCGCTTCAGTAATGTGGAAATATGGGAACATGATCAGGAGTAAAACAACAGCGACCTCTGCTGGTGAGAATGAAAAAAAAAATACATGCATTGTTTTTATCAACATCAAGATTTAAGGTTTAAAATGTGTATGCATGTTTCTTATTTTCAATATTTTATTGTAATTATCAAAGTAATTATTTTGTTGCTTTAACTCCTCAGTGTCCATTAAAGACAATTTATTGGATCTTAATCGATTCTTTATTGGATCATGAGTGTGTCTCTTTAGTTAAACGGCGATGAATGGCGGGTGTGCCGTACCTTGAAGTGTTTGTCTCTGATGCGCGTCATGTTCATGAGCATGACTCCGGAGTTGACGCCGGTCTTGCCGTAGTACGGGTGTCGAGCGAAGCGGTTGTACCAGCCGATCCGCGGCTCCTCGTGCTCCGGGGCCATCGCCGCCAGCTGACTGCCGTTAAACCGGGACAGAAAGCTCCAGACGTCCTCCGCCGGCCGCAGGAACAGCACATCCGTGTCCACGTACAGCACAGAGTCCACCTGCTTCAGAATCAGCTGACAAACCAGCACTCAGTCACTTACAGGCAAACATTTAGATAGCAAACTTATTTATTCTGTGCCTCTTTTTGCAAAACATTTAATTGCTGCTGAATACAACGAACAAAAATCAGCCGGCTGCATGAAACTGGACTCGATTAAGAGCTGTTTGGGTGAAAAATAGAGCTGATTCTGGATACATTCAGATTTTATTATTATTATTTTTTTTAAACGGAGGTCGTGGTTCTCTCACAATTCTGAAGAAAAAAATTAGACAACTAAACAAAATCTCATGCAATTTCTGAACGGAATGATTCAATGACTCACTCAAGACTGACTCAGTGGATGAATCAGTGTTTTAGAACGAATCTCTTGAATGAATTGAATCACTCGGTGTAGCACTCCATGATATGTATGTATATATCATATTTTTTATAATATTCATGTTATTATGTATATATTATGTATTTAATAATATTGAAGATATGAAGCAGAAATGCTTTGCTTACACACTTTCACACAAGCTGTTTCTATTCAGTGAATCTGCCTGAATCCAGATGATTTAAGCGGTTTTATGAGGTTTGAGTTTATTTTGTGTATTAACTGACTGTTGTACTGTACTATATGACTATGTATTTAATATTTCATACGTATGATATGAAGTAGGTACACTTTGAAAGACCTTTTTAACAGCCCCCAAAAAAACATGCACACACAGGAATTGATTGGTGGAACTGAAATTTTTATTTTTACAAGAAGCATCCGATTCTGGAATTGATTTTCGATTCCTAACCCTAGTCACTTATTAGACTTCAAAGAGCTCACAGACACGATCTGTGAGGAGAAAACCAACTCTGCACTCAGTTCTACTCTGGATTGGAAACGCAAACTTCAAAGCGTCCATCGTAACACGGCAAAACCAGGTTTAGAGAAGCACGAGCGGCTCGTTTGCCGTCAGAGGACTCTGAGCTCAGCACCAAACTGCAGTTTTACTTCTGCACAGTGACATATTTCCAATTTCAAAAAGTCTAGATATAATTATTAAGGAAGGAAATAGAGTCAAGTTTGAGATCATGTTGATTGTAAGCCCTGTTGTAGACACCTTGATCCTTCAAAGCGTATCTACGTCATATCATACGTATGAAATATTAAATACATATTCATATAGTACAGTACAACAGTCAGTTAATACACAAAATTAACTCAAACCTCATAAAACAGCTTAAATCGTCTGGATTCAGGCTGATTTACTGATTTCACTGTGCGATTAACCCACAAAAGTCTTCACAAAAATCTTTTTTCATTATTTTATATTGCATAAATTAAATATATATTGTAAAAGGCTGTGTTAAACAGGTGTAGAGCGCGTCTCTCGCTGGGTTCAGATACTCACGGGGAGGAAGAGTCTCTGTGAAGCGCAGGGTTTGAAGAGTCTCTTCCACTCTCTGGCGTTATCGCTGGGGAAGCTTATGGGATAAATACTGTAGTCCAACCTGGAGCGAAATCTCTGCGGCCACGACTCCAGCTGCACGAGACACACGCGGTTTCATGAAGGTGAACGTGTGCTGTTTTGAGAAAATATTAAGCTACACGATTCAACCGTTTGATGATATTCACTGTATATCTCGAGCTACCCAACTAACACAAACATGTTCAGAATGTTTTGCTTTAAATTATACAAACACTACTTCTGAATTCCTCTGAACATTCAGTTTAACATTTTAAAAATGTTTGTTATTTGAACGTTACATGAACATTCCATTTTATCATTTTGCAAACGTTATGAGAATGTTACTTTTGAACATTCTAAAACAAGTTGTAACATTTAAAAACATCAAACAAACTTCTAAAATCTTTTTTAAATCTGTTCCATGAATGATGTATAAATTATGTTTTTGCTACTTTTACTGTTATTAATATCAACACCATCTAAATATTTACAGCGTTGCTTAATTTTTATGTTGCCATAAGAACACCGTATATATATATATCTGGGCTCACCGCCTGTCTGAAGCCGGCATGGAGGTCATCTTCTGCGAAAATGTGAAAGTGTAAATGTCTGTGGCTGAAGAGGACGGCAGATTTCAGCATGGTGAGCGTCTCCTCCAGCCTGGAGCCGCAGGCCACCACCGCCAGCTCGACCGGATCACGAGGAGCCGACCTGAACCAGACACAGAGACAGACACAGCTTCTGCAAACCCCATCCAGCACAACAGCCAGACGCACACGTTAAGCACGCGCTCAACAGCTAAACATTAAACCGCACACACAGACGAATCTAGATCTAGAGCCGAAGCTCTGTACCTAAGAGCCGAGTCCGTAACGCAGTGGTTCGGGCACACGGCGGCGCTGATTCTCCAATACGCTTCCCAAAGAGAGACAGAGCCTGAATTACACCTGACGAGAGACACACAGGCTCTTCATCAACACACACCTGCTTTAGCTCAGGATCAGAGACACCCAGGTCTGTGTAGAACAATGTCTCTTCCATTCAGATAAATAAATATATAATAGATAAATAAGAATATGTAATAACACAGGGGTTTTCAAACTGGTGTCTGGGGAAGAGTTTAGAGAAAAACTGTAAATGTAACAACAACAACAATAATAATAATAATTATTATTATTATTAAAATAAATATAAATACATAAAATAATATCAAAATAAATAAATAAAATAATATTTTAAATTGGTATAGTATTTACAATTAATGTGAATTGGTTTCTTGTACATGAAAATATAATATACAGCTGCTTTTTGGTCATATTTAGGGGTCCATGGCATCTAAAATAATGAGAGAAAAAAAAAACTGTACTAACGACAAAAGGTCAAAATCGCTCATTCAGCGGTGAACACAATAACAACGGATAATAACAATAAAATACAAACAATAAAATGCAAACCTTTGTCATCTGCTAAATTGAACTCAAGATGACCTGGATCATGAATATTAATTACGTAACCTGACGTTCGCACAGCAGGCCTCGCTGATTGGCCGAAAGGCAGACCGGAAGGCGGGCGCTACTCAGCGGACCAATTAACTGCCACTACTACGAAGGAAGCTTATGAATATTAAGCAAAGTCAGCGTGACCAAATTATTAGGGTTAACTGACAAGAAATTCATCCCAAACAACTGTTAAATTGACACAACAGCCTTATATGAGTATAAGCCGTATCAAACTACTCAAAAAAGGAAGCATTGGTTAAGATTTGGGTTATTTATAACCAGTGGCGGCTGGTGATGGAAAAAGTAGGGGGGGCTGAGGGACAATGTGGTTTTAAAATTTTTATTTTAACAATTGAACAATTTCTGCTGTTTATTTATTACATTAACAAAGTAACGATTTAAAAACAAATAGCATCTAATGTAATTATTAAAGTATGAATTTAGAATGTCCTTGTAGATTTCAAATATTGTTCTTTCAAAGACAGAAAGATGTGCCAATTTGAGATTCATTGGAAACCAAGTCATACAAGGTGAACTTATAATTGCTGTAAGAGTAACCACTAGATGAAGAAGACTGTGCATTACCAATTGTAATGGTGAGCAAGTCAATAAAAAATGCTATACATTGTCTCCAGTGTTCACATCATGAATCGTACAGCAAACCACCTCTAAGACAGACAAAAAAACCCATCAAACCCATGTTCGTGTTTTTTTTATTTTTTCCGAAAAATGTTTCATGTCCTGAACACCGTTTTCACACCAGGCTCGATCGGTCGCTGCAGTTTTAAAAAGCAAACAAGGGAAGCAAAACAGCGAGTTAGTTACTCCGCAGCCGGTTAGCCACGGCTTCCTAGTGTACCATGTCCGCGAAAAGCCTCTAGTATAAGACGCTTCCTTGTCTTTCACCTGCTGTCTGATGTTAATTTGTGGCTGGTCCGGTCCCATTGCTTTTATTTATTGTTTTTCAGCCAGTGGTCTTCTTTCAAACGGAGTTTGAAGAAGAGATTGCACGGTCTCTTTCTCGTGTGACGCCGGCGCCATTGTCAACTCGAATCTAACTGCCACGTGACCACACCAAACTCATGTTATTCTCCGATGGGCGCAGAGGCAAAGCGCCCATCGGAGAATTATTACTGCGCGTCACTGATTGGTTGAATTGATTATATTTAGTGACGTTTTATAGCATATCAGCGCTCCATTGGTCAGATAGCGTGGGCGCCCTTTCTCGGCGCCCCGAGCATAAAACTACACATTTATGATGTTATGCGGCACACGATGAAGCTGGCAGACAACCCCCCCCCCCCCCCCCCCCCCCCCTTCATTCTAGTGTGAAAAACACGTAAGTTTTTTTCAAACTTATTTATTTATTTTTATTTTTTTACTTGGTAGGAGGGGCGGCGCCCCAGCGCCCATAATAGATCAGCCGCCCCTGTTTATAACACCTGTCCAGTCATTAAAGCTGGTTTAAAGCTGTCAGATCATGAGTCCAGTGTTTATAAGCTCAGTTTTGTGTCGTCGTGAAGATGTTTGTGCAGATGTTTGTATGTGTTGTTGTAAGGTTTGTGTGTGTTATTGTTTATTTACCTGTCATCCTGCGCGCGTTCACTCAGGCCTGGGTCCGCTGCGCGTGTCCGCGGCGCTCGCTCCTGATGATCCGCGCTCTCCAGAGAAGACACGAGCTGATTAAACACATAGAGCAGCGAGCAGAAGACTAACAGCGTGCAGACGAACAGGACTCGAAGATACCGCCGCATTTTACAGCCAAAAGAGCAGCCATGGAGATAAATCACGCGGCTCGCTTCACTAACTACTATGGCGGAGCCGAGCTCATGAATATTAATTAGCTGCGTCGAATACTTCCTGGAGCGTCCAGTCACGTGACCACGTGGCTCCGCCTTTCGGCTGAACGTCATGTTATCAGTCATATTATATTTACATTTACATTTTAGTCATTTGACGCTTTTAGCCAAAGCAACTTACAAATAAATGTATAATATTTTAATCTTAAACTATTTTAAAAAGTTTTGGAGTGAAAAAAACAAAAACTATTTTTAAAATAATATTATGCATAATATTTCTACAATCTTGGCACTACAAATATTGTTTAGTGATGTACATTTCTATATATTTAGACCTATTTCTGTCCTCTCTATTCTCTGTAGTTTTGAGGTTATTGATGTTACAGCAAATCGAAGTCAGAAAAATGGATGAAAAAAAACTTTAAAACAATCTATAGGCATCAAATTACAAGGAAATGAAAAGTTGATAAAAAACAACAACAATATAAATAAGTTGATAAAAATACATATGTGATTGCATAAATGTTAGCAAGAAATTTATGTACACTATATTTAATTGATAATATGAGTCTAGTTATACTCCTGAAAACACAACACATCAATCATTGGCAGCTACAAGCTTAACGTATTTGTTGTTTTTATACAGTGAAATTACAATAAACACCTGGGCTAATTTTAATATATGTAGTCACAAACTGTAAAATTTTCATCACAAACAAAACTTTTGAACATTCATTGCTCGGGAAATAAGTATGTAAACATCTCCCTGAACAAATATAGCATATCTCATAGCAGCATGTTGTCACACTATATGGGGAATATAAAATAAAACAATTATGAAGCACAAAACTAAAACAACAACAACAACAACAACAAAAAACTAATTCAACAAACCAATGTTTTGGCCAACATTCTATAAACTGTGTATAATACAGTAAAACATAACACAGTGTGATTTTGAGAAGCTGCTAAGAACAATGTTTAACCATACACTCAAAATAAATGGTGCTATATAGCACTAAAAGTGATTCTTTGGCTCGTAATCATAGGGGAACCACTTTTGGTGCTGTATAGCACCAAATCTTGGTTCTTCAGCAGTTCTTTTGGGTGATTAAAGTGCTATATAGTTTAAATGAGCTTGTAGTTAGATGCTGTTTATACTTAAATAGTAGAAGATATTTTCACTTCATTATTGTAAAACGTTATAAAACTGTATGCAATAATAACATACTGAGTGCAAATTACCATTTTTAATCAAATTAAAATTAAATTAAATGCTGCCTTATTGGGACAATAATGCCCTCCCTATATACAACTGCCCCTATAACCTACCGGTAAAAACTTTATTATTAAATACCCATGAGGCACTTTATTTTACGGTGACAGAATAAAGGGACAGTTTTAAGACTATTAACGGAGCCTTAAATAGTGTTGTTCATATTTTGTTCAAATTTACTACCATAAAATTCAGTATCTACACTATAAAAAGTGATAAGTTGATTTAACTTAAAAAAATTGAGGAAACCCATTGCCTTAAAATTTTTAAGTAAATGATAATTAAAAAAAATAATTACTTATTAACTTTTTAAAAAATTATTATTTACTTAATCATTTTAAGGCAATGGGTTTCCTGGGTCAAAATTATAGATTTTTCTTTAATGCCGAAAATCATTAGGATATTAAGTAAAGATCATGTTCCATGAAGATATTTTGTAAATTTCTTACCGTAAATATATCAAAACTTAATGTTTGATTAGTAATATGCATTGCTAAGAACTTCATTTGAACAACTTTAAAGGTGAATTTCTCAATATTTAGATTTCTTTGCTCCCTCAGATTCCAGATTTACAAATAGTTGCATCTCAGACAAATATTGTCCAACAAACCATACATCAATGGAAAGATTATTTATTCAGCTTTCAGATTTTGAAAAATTGACACTTAAGACTGGTTTTGTGGTCCAGGGTCACATATGTATATGTATGTGTGTAATATAAAATTGTGCAATATCATTACAATTTAAAATAGCAGTTTTCTGTTGTAATTATGTCAATACTCAAGTCCAGTGGCACACGATCCTTTAGAAATCATTCTAATATACTGATTTGCTGTTCAAGAAACATTTCTGATTATTCCCAATGTTGAAAACCATTGTGCTACTTAATATTTTTGTAGAAAATTGATTCATTACAATTCAAATGTTTGGGTAAATTAAGATGGAAAAAAAGAAATCAAAGGAAGAAATACTTTAATTCAGCAAGGATGCACATTCATCAAAAGTGACAGACAATAGACATTTATAATGTTACAAAGAATTTCAAATAAATGCTGTTTATTGAGCTTTCTATTCATCAAAAAAAAAGAAAAGAAATCAGTTTACAGTAAAAACTGTTATAACTTATAACTGAGCACCAATAATTGAGGAGCAAATCAGCATATTATTATGATTTCTGAAGATCATGTGACACTGAAGACTGCAGTAATGATGCTGAAAATACAGCTGCGCATCACAGAAATAAACTTCAGTTTACAATATATTAAAACATAAAACAGGTCTTTTTAAATTGTAATAATATTTCACAATTTCACCATCTTTACTGTAGTTTTGATCAAATAAAAGCAGCCTTTCTGAGGGTGAGACAATCCTAATTATTCCAGAATTGTGATGGATGTCCTGCGTTCTCAAGTGAATAGTAAGCTAGTTTGCGTCTCTGAATATGAAAGTATATCAGTATGTTCACAGGAAGTGTGTGTTTACAGGAGCGCCGTCTTGCGGAGTCTGTGGAAATGAAGCGTCGGATCACAGCGTTGATGGAGGATCTGGAACAGCATCCTGACACCTCCTTTGAGAAAGACGCTGTGTGTGACGATGAAGACGAGTTCTGTCTCTCCGTGGAAAACCTCAGCTCGCTCAAAGTGTTACTGCACCAGGTACACACACCTCACACAGTTCCTTTGAGCGGTTCCTCTTTATTTCTGGGTGTAACCCAAACGCTGTCCGCTAAAATGAGAAACAAAGCAGGCGATTCTTGGCTGCCGTAAGCCATTAAATGGAAATCATGAACCCTTTCAAAGTATGATTTATTTACTTGCATATTTATTAAGCAAGGATGCATTCAACTGATTAAAAGTAACAAAGCCATTTTTAATGTTACAAAAACACTAATTAAAATAAATGCTGTTGTTTTTGTTCAATCCTAAAATAATTAATGCTGTCAAAAGATTAATCACATCCAAAATAAAAGTTTTTGTTTACACAATAAATATATATATATATATATATATATATATATGTGTGTGTGTGTGTGTACCCTGTATATTTATTATGTATATGTAGAGACACACACATACAGAATATATTTTGGAAATATTTAAATGCATTTACATGTTTATATATAAATATGTTTAATATATAAATATAACATTTTTCTTAAATATATGCATGCATGTGTGTGTTTATATGTACATAATATACACAGTACACACACATATTGTGTAAACTAAAACTTTTATTTTGGAAGCGATTAATCCTTTAACAGCACTAAAAATAATGTATCATGATTTCCAAAAATAAGCAGCGCAATTGTTTTAAAAATTGATAAGAAGAAATGTTGCTTTAGCATCAGATCAGTATATTAGAATGATTTCTGAAGGATCATGTGACACTGAAGACTGGAGTAATGATGCTGAAAACTGTATCATTATACCAACAATCATTTTGGATGTCAGGGTTTTGTTTTTCTGTAGGTGAAATGGTTAATGTTGTATTTCAGCTGGAGAGCCGTGAAGCTGAAAGTGAAGCTCTGTATGTGTCCGTCCGTGGTCGTATTGAGGAGCTGTGGGAGATGTTGCAGGTTCCTGAGGAAGAAAGAGAGCGTCTCATGCAAAACACCCACACCAGCACGAAGAGCAGACTGAGCGCAGTAAGAACACTAAACCAGGTCAGCTTGAGCTTCTGCTGGAGTTATACACCGTCCCTCATGCTGTCTTTCTCACTGTCACAGCTGCGGGCAGAGCTTCAGCGATTGGAGGAACTGACAAAGAAAAACATCGAGTGTGTCATTCACACAATCCGATCAGAGATTGTCAAGTTTTGGGAGAAATGTTACTACAGCGCGGAGCAGAGACGAGCCTTCACTCCCTACCACAGCCGTACGTCAACCGCTAGCTTCTTGGCAAAAAAAAAAAAAATGCATTCTTCAGAGTACAAAAATAGTTTTTGAGGGTATTATTAAAAGAATTGTTCACCCAAAAATTAACATTTGCTAAAAATGTACTCGCCCTCAGGCCAACCAAGATGTAGATGAGTTTTTCTTCATCGGAACATATTTGTGACCCTGGAGCACAAAACCAGTCATAACAGTCAGTTTTAAATTAAAATTGAGATTTATTCAATACGTGAGCTTTCCATTGATGTATGGGTTGTTAGGATCGGACAATATTTGTCTGAGATACAACTATTTGTAAATCTGGAATCTGAGGGAGCAAAAAATTCTAAATATTGAGAAAATCGTCTTTAAAGTTGTTCAAATGAAGTTCTTAGCAATGCATATTACTAATCAAAAATGAAGTTTTGATATATTTACGGTAAGAAATTTACAAAATATCTTCATGGAACATGATCTTTACTTAATATCCTAATGATTTTTGGCATAAAAGAAAAATTAATAATTTTGACCCGTACAATGTATTTTGGTTATTGCTAAAAATACTTAAGACTGGTTTCATGGTCCAGGGTCACATTTAGAGAAATGTAGCATTACATCACTTCAAATGGATGCTCTGCAGTGAATGGATGCCGTCAGAATAAGAGTCCAAACAGCTGATAAAAACACCAGAGTCTTGATGGATTTGTTTGGACTCTCATTCTGACGGCACCCATTCACTGAAGAGGATCCATTGATGAACAAGTGATGTAATGCTGACCTAATCTTGATCTGACATATTGATTAAAGATTTTATGTTAATTGTGATTGAGCAGTAGTATTTAAAAATGCAGAGATTGGATTTAGTTATTTTGCGCTGTTAGATGGTCTGGATGAGAAGGTGTTGCGTGAACACAAGCTGGAGTTGGAGCGACTGAAGCAGGATTATGCCGAACACAGCGAGCTGTACGACGCCGTTTCCACCTGGAGCACCAACTGGGCTCTCTATCAGGAACTGGAGGTGATAAATCATCGGAGATCAGCTGAAAAGTTTCATAAGAAACATTAAAGCGTTTGTGAAATTGAGTATGATTACTGTTGGTCTACTTTCTCCAGAAGAAAGCCACAGACCCCTCTCGCTTTAACAACAGAGGAGGAAACCTGCTGAAGGAGGAGAAACAGAGTCGACCTGCAGAAGAGTTTGCCGAATGTTAGAGCCGCTCTTCAGGAAAACTCTGATGTTTACATTTAGCCATTTTGCAGACGCTTTTATCCAAAGCGACTTACAATTGGGGATACAAAAAGCGATTCATCTTGAGGAGGCAATCCGACAAACGAAGTGCTTGTAACACCAAGTCTCAGGCGTTGTTTAAATAAGTACAAGCTAGCAGGGGAAGGAATAAATAAGGAGAAAGTTTTTTTTTTTTTTTTTTTTTTTATGTGTGGGGTATAGTCAAGTAGTGTCGAAAGAGATGAGTTTTCAGCTGTTGCCTGAAGATTGACAAGGATCCGGCACTCCGAATGTGGGTGGGAAGATCATTCCACCAGCTGGGAATGGTGAACGAGAATGTTCTGGAGAGAGATTTTGAGCCTCTTTGTGATGGTACCACGAGACGTCGCTCACTAGCAGATCTCAGACTTCTGGAGGGGATGTAGATTCTTAGTAGTGAGTGCATGTAGGCGGGTGCTGAGCTTGTGGTTGTTCTATAAGCAAGCATCAGTGTCTTGAACTTGATGCGGGCTGCGATTGGTAGCCAATGCAATGAGATGAAGAGAGGTGTGACATGGGCTCTTTTGGGTTCCTTAAAGACCAGTCGTGCCGCTGCATTCTGAATCATTTGTAGAGGTTTGAATGTGTTTGATGGAAGTCCAGCCAGAAGAGCATTGCAGTAGTCCAGCTTAGAAATGACAAGGGCCTGGACGAGAAGTTGTGCAGCACGCTCCGTCAGAAAGGGCCTGATCTTTCTGATGTTGTGTAGTGCAAACCTGCAAGCTCGAGCAGTCTTTGCAATGTGGTCTTTGAAGGTCAGCTGGTCATCAAAGATTACACCAAGATTTCTGACCGAGGTTGATGGGGTAATAGTTGATGAACCTAACTGGACCGTGATGTCATGCTGTAGAGTTGGAGCGGCGGGAAGGACAAGAAGCTCAGTCTTTGCCAGGTTGAGCTGAAGGTGATGTTCTTTCATCCATGCCGAAATGTCCGCCAGGCAACCTGAGATCCTTGCAGCTACCGTTGGATCATCTGGTTGAAAGGAGAGATAAAGTTGTGTGTCATCAGCATAGCAGTGGTAGGAGAATCCATGTGCCTGTATGATTGGACCCAGCGATGTAGTGTATGTGGAGAAGAGGAGGGGTCCAAGAACCGATCCCTGAGGAACCCCAGTGACCAGTGTATGTGCTTTGGATACCTCCCCTCCCCAGGCCACCCTGAAAGACCTACCAGTGAGATAGGATTCAAACCAGCGAAGTGTAGTCCCAGTGATGCCCAGTGATGAGAGGGTGGAGAGGAATATCTGATGATTGACAGTGTCAAACGCGGCAGATAGGTCCAGCAGAATGAGGACTGATGATTTGGAGTCAGCTTTCGCAGTTCGCAGGGCTTCAGTGACAGAGAGAAGGGCAGTCTCAGTTGAATGTCCACTCCTGAAACCCGACTGTTTAGAGTCCAGTTTGTTGTTCTGTAAAAGAAACAATGAGACCTGGTTGAAGACAACACGTTCAAGTGTTTTCGCTATGAATGGAAGGAGAGAAACAGGTCTATAGTTTTCTATCAGAGAAGTGTTTAGTGTGGGTTTTTTGAGCAGTGGGGTTACCCGAGCCTGCTTGAACGCAGTGGGGGGAAGATGCCTGTGAGGAGGGATGTGTTGATGATGTGTTTGAGTGCCGGTAAGAGCGTGGGAGAGATTGCTTGCAGAAGGTGTGATGGGATTGGGTCAAGAGGACATGTTGTAGGATGGTTGGAGAGGAGAAGTTTGGATACTTCAGCCTCAGTGAGGGGACAGAAGGAGAAGATGGGAGGGAGAAAGGGAGCGTAGGTTTCGTCTAAAAGTAACCGGTAGGGGGGTTGTTGGCACACGGGCAGCAAAGTGTAGTGTAAATGTAATGAAGAAATGGTCCGAGATATGTAGCGGTTGTACCAGAGTGTTATCTGCAGTGAAATTGCGTGTGTAAATTAAATCAAGTTGGTTGCCTGATTTGTGCGTGCTGGTAGTGGTAAGGCGATTGAGATCAAATGAGGCTATGAGTGAGTGGAAGTCTGTAGCATAAGGCTTGTCTAGGTGAATGTTGAAATCACCAAAGACTAGGAGTGGAGTGCCATCCTCCACGAAAGAGGACAGCAACCCGTCCAGCTCCTCTAGGAAGGTGGCTAGAATTTGTCCAGGCGGACGGTAGATTACCACAATCTGGAGTTTAATCGGTGCTGACACAGTAATGGCATGAGATTCAAAAGAGTTGTAATTGCATAGGGTAGAGCGGGTTGAGTATTTCCAATTGTTTGAAACGAGCAGGCCAGTGCCCCCACCCCTGCCAACTTGACGGAGGTGTGAGAGAAAGAGAAATTAGTAGAAAGAGCAGCTGGGGTTGCTGAGTCTTCTGGACGAATCCAGGTCTCAGTCAAGCCCAGGATGCTAAGAGTGGATTTTAAAGAAAAGGCAGAAATGAAATCAGCTTTGTTGACGGCTGACTGACAATTCCAGAGACCCACAGAGAAAGCCAGAGGTGTAGTGGAAGATGTAGAGATAGGGCGTAGGTTAGCAGGATTACGTTGCCGTCTGTGTGTGATGTTAGGGCGTGGTCGATAGAGAACCGGAATTTTTTGGAGACACATGATAGAGGTAGAAGAAAAGAGGATAAGAGGATAGGAAAGTCGAGTGAGTGAGGAAGGAAGAAAGGGTACTTAAGTGTGTAGCTCGGTGTCCTTGCTCGGTTAAAGTCGCGCAGGAAAAAGTCGCAAGTCTTTACACTCCTCGGTCTTCACACGAGGAGGCTGAACACGACGGCTGAACGCTTCCGCGTCAGCGCACAGACTTCAAACAAATACACACTCTGGAGTGAAAAAAGCTGTGGCCGCTTTTAATTAGCACAGACAACAGCCAATCGCAGGGCAATGGCTCCAATCGAAACTAACAATTCTCACCTAAGTGCAGGAAGGAGTTTAAGCTAAAGGGCCAGTTATTCAAACGACCAGTAAGTGCAATCACAAATATAAACCACAACGAAAAAGCAGAATAGAACTACGTAGGAAACGAACTATTCTTTCCTAGCAGCAAGTAATTAATATAAACAACAGAACTAAGAACAAGAATTAAAAACACTTACGCGTTGCCGTCCGTCTCTTCGGTGACTAGTCGGCTTCTCCCAATGTTTGATTGCCTGGAATGGCTTGTATGCTAATTAGTCTCTGTTTTGTCTGATTGGCCAGCTGGAGAAGAGTCTGAAGGCTCAGATTGACCAATGGGAAGCGGCGCACTGTAAAGAGTTTCATGTGAACGGGCAGCCGTTCCTGCAATATGTGGAAGACCAGTGGAATCACCACCGCATGGAGAAAGAGAGAGAAAAACAGGAACGGGTATGAGCACATTCGTCTTGAAATTACTACTTCTGACATTCATTTTATTTGGAATATTAGTTTCTGATATGAGGTTTGTACTGTGCAGCAAATGAAGAAGATGAAGCAGACGGAGGAAGATCTACTGTACGGCACCATCATCAGAACCCCAGCCAAGCGGAGACTCGCCAGAACCCCGACGCCGGGAAAGACACGCAAGGTACCGACTGCATACGTGTACCAATTATCAACCAATATGAATTTATCAATGCCCTGATGCCAATATTAATACCAGGGAAGCTAAAACCAGATATCACAGATAAAATAAATACCTAATATTACAGCACAATTTTATAATGATAGCAAATGTACACAAAAATTGCTTAAGTAAATAGAATATTTATACTATTAAAAAATCATTCCAAATATTGTTTTTATATGTAGATTCTTTGTTTTTTTTACTTGAATATAATGCACATTTTGTAACACTTGAGATATATATATATATATATGTATATGTGTGTATGTATGTATACTTTTTTATTATTATTTTTTTTTTAGTTTACGAAATGCGCATATACATGCACATGTTTTTTAAATGAATGATTTAATGCAATAATATAATTTTATACATGCATTATAAATGTAAAGATCGATTTTAATATAAGGGTTAATACAATTTGTATTATTTTTTTAATATTAATTTAAAAAAAAAATTAACTAATAATGACTATTAAAAGCAGAAAATAATGTATTGTCAGTAGACTTGAAACAAAACGGGAAACTAAAACTATTGATCAAATTCTCAATCAGATGTGCTGATATTTATTATTAAAAAAACATGTTTTTTTTTTTTTTTTTTAAGCTGATCTCCACCCACAACAGGACACTCCGTTCCACAAGCTCCTCCCCTTCTGTGAGACCGCCCCTTTCCTCCAGCAAGGTGAGCTATGCTTTAAAGGGTTAGTTCACCCAAAAATGAAAATTCTGTCATTAATCACTCACCCTCGTGTCGTTCCAAACCCTTACCTTCGTTCATCTTCAGAACACAAATTAAGATATTTTTGATGGAATCCGAGAGCTCTCAGACCCTCCACAGACAGCAAGGATATCACCACGATCAACGCACTGAAACATAGCAAGGCCATCGTTAAAAAATAGTCCATGTGACATCAGGGGTTCAACCGTAACTCCCCGAGTTACCATCTTCCGCCATTTTGGAGAATATCACAGAATGTAATCAGCGTTGTTTACGATCAGTAGACAAGCGTGCATGATTCCATCAAAAATATCTTAATTTTTATTGTGAAGATGAACGAAGGTCTTACGGGTTTGGAACGACACGAGGGTGAGAATTTAGTGAACTTACCCTTTAAGCACTAGATATTTTGCATTTATTTGTAGTATAATCAGTAAAACTGTTACTCTGCTAGTTGGGTGTGCGGACACCTGCCCGTGGCCGAAGCCCTCGTGGGCTGGAGAGAAATAAGGGGAATACCTCCCATCTGAGCGGAGCCAGCCCTCAAAGAAACCACTCCATCACATCCGTGGCCTCCTCCTTCTCTGAACTTGTGGTAAGTTGATTATCCTGCAGTTAGCCGTCTAGACACACAGGCAGCAAATGAAATCAAGTGACCTCTGTGTGCTTATTCTGCCTTCTGTTCTAGAAGGACTCTGAATCCACTGCAGCGTCCAGGTCTGTTCATCTAAAAACATTCACTGTCCATCACACTAACACACTCTTCTCGTCTAACCCGACTAACGGAGGAGGGTCTGTGTGTGTGTGTGTGTGTGTGTGTGTGTGTGTGTGTGTGTGCGCTTTCAGCTTCTAACAGTGAAATGAGAACAAACCAACACCACAACTAAAATACAATCTGCTGTTTTTAAAGACCCTATGAAATCAAAATTGGAGATGCGTGACAGTAAAAATGGTGAAACGGCAACCTGACAGTTGTTGGATTATTTCATTGGGTCTTTAATGAGCTGAAATTAGTCTTTTCTGTCAGTATTGCTTTCCTGGATCCAGATTTGCTGAGCAGAATTTTGAATTATTTATCTGCTGTACACAAAATATTACTGATGTTCCTTCAACTGTTTAAACAGAAGAGATAAACCTTGTAGTTTTAAAGGGATGGCTCACCCCAAAACTTTAATTCTGTCATCAGAATGTTGCTCCAAACCTATTCAAGTTTCTTTTTTCTGTTGAACACACAAAATATATTTTGAAGATTGTTGGTAACATAACAGTTTCTGGTAGCCATTGACTTAAATAGTATTTTTTTTCTGTATTATGGAAGTCAATGGCTACCAGAAACGGTTTGGTTACAAACATTCTTTAAAATATTTTGTCTCAAAAATATATTTCAACTGAAGAAAGCAACTTGTACAGGTTTGGAACAACTTGAGCGCGAGTAAATGACAGAATTTAAATTTTTGGGTGAACTGTCCTTTTAAAACAACTAAAAGATGCATAAACGAAGGGTTGTGGACTGTCTAATGGTAATGGTAAAATGACTTCAAATTCATATATTTGTGTTTTTGCCTACAGCGGGAGCTCTCAAATGCTTCTAAATCCAACGCCGCCTCACACACTCAACTCTGTAGATCAAAGATGGACTGATGGACATTAAAACACTTTTACTGAATGTAAATCTTGATTTTGTTGAATTAAAATAATAATCTGTTACTATGTTTCTCATGACTTTTTTCCCCCTTTCTTCGTCTTTTGAGCTTGGCTTCACCTGCAGTTTTTATGAAAACCCTATTAACACTGATCTTAAGCCTCCGAGACTGATTTTATCTTTTATACTCTAAACTCACGATGCCATTTAGATGCCTTTCAGACTTTATTTTCTGTAATTGCACAGCACACCAAGTGTACCTGTAGGGGTGCGCCGATCTGATATTCAGTATCGGTATCTGCTATCGGTCAGACGAGACCGACCCAAATCCGATATTGTGTATACTATTGTTATTGTTAAGCCCCACGAAAGCCACAAAAAAAAAACATTTATAAAACAGTTTTCGCGCACTATATTTCAAGTGTTCTGAAGCTGTTCCATAGATAATGTGAGATACAGATAAATATTTACCCAAGTTACGTTCACATAACTCTTCGCTCCGCTGCAGTCAAAACGATTAAACTCTCTCCAAGGTTATTATTTGGACAAGGGGTTTGTTTCGGAATTTTTTTAGGTTTTCGTTTCATGCAACTCAAATTGTATTTTGTCCAACTATTTCAATGATGTTAACACTGATGTTTGTGATTTAGATTTTTAATAAAGTGACAAATAAAGTGGGTTGTGTTTTTGCGGTGTCCTGTATAAAGGCGCGGTGACGTGGTGTTCGGTGAAATTTCGCAGGTAAAATAAAGTCATTTCAACACAGGTGAAATTTTTTAATTTCAATAAGTAGGGGTGAGCGGGGCCCGAACTAACGCAAGGTTACTTGTAACACACATGGTTTAAATATTTCCACACGCTACCATAACAATTTACAGTTGCCATATCTATTATCAACACTATATAGAGAAAAAAAGTGCGCCAAATATAAAATCCCTTAAAGATGAACATTACTTTACCATAGCAAAAGTACATTTCTGGCTAAAGTGAATTTTTCATCTTAGTTTTTAGTATTCATTTAAAATGAGACAAATCTTCTATTATTGTAATCTGTTATTTATCAGATTAACCCTTAAAACCAGACTGCCTGAGGGTTACTGTAAATGCATGCGCCCGCTGAGCTCTGTTCTTCCTGATGCCGGGGTGGCAGCTGCACCGTTGGCTTGGGCCCGTCTTCACCACATGCAGCTTTATTTGTCCTTAACTGCCGTGGCTTGACAGCTTAAGACATTACTCCATTTAGCAGCCCAATGCAACAAACATTTAAATATTAAAATAAATTCTTTTTTTAATAGTGTCACATAAAATACTTAAAATGTATGTGTTACAAAGTTGCTATAAATGTCCAATTTGAAAGCGACATCAACATCTGCTTAACTGTGTACTAGTGCAGAGTCTTCAGGCTGATCAGGCATTTCTTCTAGTAGTGCTGGATTTTTTCGGTAGATGTAAGCATTAGCATTTGCATCTTCCCTCTGCATCAACTCAGCAAATGAGGAGACGCAAGTATCGTGGTCATTCAGCATACCAGGCAGACTAGAGGACTTCTGCTGGATTCGCGTCGATCGTCGCACAGGTGTCAGAAACTTCAGTTCTTTGATCAGGATTCTGCGGCGTGAGCTGCTGTCTGGTGCGGTTTCGCATTCAATTATCTTTTTCAACCTAAATGACGAGAAAACCAAATGAATACTTGAGCTTCTTACACATGTGATTTGTGCAGACCGTTAAATTACCCTAAACTCACCTTTGCAAATATGGAGTTGTTTTCACATTGTATTTCACAATGCATGCCCCTGCCATCTTTGGAGTGGTGCTCTTCATCTTCTCATCGCTGTCATCATCTTCACTCGCAAATGGCTGCTTCTCCTTCGTTTCCTGATAATCATCATCATGCTTTATGACAGCCTTCTCAGTGTCTTCTGTAATGTTGCTCTCCGAGTCTTCCTCATCTCCCTCTTCTTCCAGAATTTCAAACACTTCCTCTGTTCCCTGCTCCTCCGCTTGCTCTTCCACTCTTTTCTCTGCCACCGCATCAGATTTGTCAACATTTACACCTGTTGAGGACGGCCAAAAACATGAGCCATTTATAAAAATCATATCATGACTACAAAAGAGAATAAGTTTGTTTATTCTGGTAATATTAGTATTCATTTGCAATTCCTGCATAAAGAATCTGGATGAGACTCACCATCTTCACATGACGAGGGCATCTTCATTGCCTCCAATTCATCACACAAGTTCAACACCAACTGCATATTGCATAGAAGCAAAGAAGAAATTACAATAAAAAAAATGTCAATATACACTACCAGTCAAAAGTTTTTGAACAGTAATATTTAATGTTTTTTTAAGAAGTCTCTTCTGCTCACTAAGCCTGCATTTATTTGATCCAAAATACAGCAAAAACAGTACAATTTTGAAATAATTGTACTATTTAAAATAGTTTACTATTTGAATATATTTTAAAAAGTAATTTATTCCTGTGATTTCAAAGCTGAATTTTTAGCATCATTACTCCAGTCACATGATCCTTCAGAAATCATTCTAATATTTAATATATCGGATTCGCTGCTCAAATTTTATTATTATTATTGTTTAAAACAGTGGAGTAGAATTTTTCAGGTGTCTATCTGTATATTTTGTAACATTATGTCTTTATCATCACTTTTGATCAAATTAAAGCATCCAAAAAAAGTATTAATTTCTATATAAGCATCCCCCCCCCCAAAAAAAATTAAAATATATATATACACTGAGCTTTTGAATAGTAGTGTATAATGTTACAAAAGCTTTTTATTTCAGATAAGTGCTGATCTTTGTATCTTTCTATTTAAACAATCCTGAAAAAAAAAATTCTCAACTGTTTTAAATATTGATGATGATGATGATGATAATGATACTAATAATAAATGATTGTTGAGCAGTAAATCAGCATATTAGAATGATTTCTGAAGATCATGTGACACTGAAGACTGCAGTAATGATGCTGGAAATACAGCTGCACATCACAGAAATAAATTACAGTTTAAATATATTAAAATAGAAAACAGTTATTTTTAAATAGTACAAATATTTCAATTGTACTGTTTTTCTGTACTTCGGATCAAATAAATGCAGGCTTGGTGAGCAGAAGAGACTTCTTTAAAAAACAATCAAAATCTTACTGTTCAAAAACTTTTGACTGTTAGTGAACATCAGTGAATATCTGTCTGTCTATCCGTTTCACAAATAAGACTCTTATGTTTCATACCAACTCCATCCTTGTCTCTGGGTCAACTGGCAAATCCACATCACTGGTGTCCAGCAAGTCTAGTGTGGGATTCATAATATTGCTTGATCTCCTAGAACACACTGTTTTATTGCCAGGGACTTCATTATCATTAGTTTGGTTGTCAGCGGTTGGTTTCACAGCCTCAGACTGGACGACAGGCTCAGCCTCAGACCGGACGACAGCCTCAGCCTCAGACCGGACGACAGCCTCAGCCTCAGACCGGACGACAGCCTCAGCCTCAGACCGGACGACAGCCTCAGCCTCAGACCGGACGACAGCCTCAGCCTCAGACCGGACGACAGCCTCAGCCTCAGCCTCAGCCTCAGACCGGACGACAGCCTCAGCCTCAGCCTCAGACCGGACGACAGCCTCAGCCTCAGCCTCAGACCGGACGACAGCCTCAGCCTCAGCCTCAGACCGGACGACAGCCTCAGCCTCAGACCGGACGACAGCCTCAGCCTCAGACCGGACGACAGCCTCAGCCTCAGACCGGACGACAGCCTCAGCCTCAGACCGGACGACAGCCTCAGCCTCAGACCGGACGACAGCCTCAGCCTCAGACCGGACGACAGCCTCAGACTGGGCACCAATTGTTGCTTTGGGTCCAGTTTTAGGCCGCGGAGCTGGTTTTGGAATTCTTGAAAAGGTTGCAGACTTTTCCAAGATTGGAGGCCTCTTCAGAGTCTTTCCCTTCCACTCTGCAAACTTTGCTCTGAAAGTACAGTATAAATAAAAGACTGAGCAATCACATCAGTATATCCTCTTCCATCAGCAGATTGTCACACTCGTCCAGTTAAAACTGATCAAGTTATGCTTGGCTGAAGTTTATAAATTACACTATTGTTCAAAAGTTTGGGGTCTATAAGATTTTTTTCTTTGGAAAAAAAAACTTATGCTTAACAAGGCTACATTTATTTGATCAAAAATTCAGTAAAACTGTGATATTGTGAAATATAATAATTTAAAATAACCTTTCTATTTTAATGTAGTTTAAAATGTACTCTTTATTCTCATGTTTGCAAAGCTGATTTTTCAGCAGCATTACTCCAATCTTCAGTGGCACGTGTTTTGACTTCAGAAATCATACTAATACGCTGGATGGATGCTCAAGAAAATATTTATTGGACACATTTTTATTTATTATAATCACTGATTAATACAGTTGTGCAGAATAATATTTTTGTTTAAAGCATGATACATTTTTTTTTAATCAGTATTCTATGATGAATAATTTTTTTGGAACACAGTAAATGTCTTTGATCAATTTAATCCATCCTGGCTGAATGAAAATTAAAAAATGCATTAAATAAGTAAAATATATAAATAATTTTACTGACCCCAAACTATTCAATGGTAATGTATACGACTCACCTTCTCTCTTCAGCCGTCTTTATTTGCACTCTGTACTGGCTGACTATACTTGTGACAGGTCTGCAGACTCTCTGTTCAGTGGTGGCTGGTTTGGGTTTCTCCGCTTGCACCGTCTTCTCGTTCTTCTTTGGAGCGAGGTGTTTGCTGATGGCCGAGCGCCCTGTAGCTAGAGGGGCTGACCTGGGAACAGCACAAGCACCTGCTTGGGTGACGGTGCACGGGACGTTCTGAGGTATCTGTTCATGGGAAACGGACACCTGGACTGGTTTTTCAGAGGCATTCAGCTGGATATCAGAGACAGATTTGGGTCTAGATGACACTCTGGGTTTAGTGGATGTTGGCAGGGAAGAAAGAGACTTGGACCGAACTTTAGGCCACTCAGGTTTTTGTCTGGTCACATCCGGTTTTGAAATCACTTTCTTTTCAGTGGTCTTCACATCAGCCCTAGGTTTTCTGAAACAGTCGACTTTAGACCGGACTACACGACCCTTATACATACCAGGTTTGTGTTTCTGGGTGGCAGAGACAGTAGAGGGTGGTTTTTGAACTTTCACAAGATTCTTGTGTGATTTAACGTTTTCCTTGTTGCTCTGAATAGAAATAATAAAGGAGCAGAATTAAGCAAACTACATTTCAAGCACACACACATCTTTCACACTTCTAAATGTAAGAAAAAAAAAAAAGTTAGAAATCTGTGAAAGAGGCGGCCTACTTAACAAAATGCAAAGATCACCTTTCTCACCACTGACTTCATTCTGTGCATCTACAAGTGCAAGGACAGATCTTCCCCTGCAGAACACTACAACATTCAAACAAAGTAGTATTACAAAATATCAACATTTCCATTTTTAAAACATATACATACACACACACACATATATACATATATATATATATATAATATAATAATACATATATATATGTGAATCTCTTGTCATCCATTTCTGGCCTCCTAGCATGGATACAGTGATGTGAAATATGATCAGGAGTCTGCACAGCGTGTTTATTTTGAAATTGACAGGATTTTTTTTACTGGTGGTAAATAAGCATTGACTAGGGACACCAAATGCATTCCTGGAGAGCCGGTGTCCAAGTTTGGTGACCACTGCTCTGTAGTCAATGGTTAAAATTTAGGGAAAAAAGGAACAATTTCCTAGAGACATCAGTAATATTGGTATCAATGATACTCGCCTTCAGTCATAAAAAAGACACAATTAAACAAATATTAAATCTATAAAGTACATTAAAAAACTTTAATGTTAGGTGGGATTAATTTCAGAAAAAAATTGATTAATTAGTTAATTTTTTAACTGATTTACATAGATAGATAGATAGATAGATAGATAGATAGATAGATAGATAGATAGATAGATAGATAGATAGATAGATAGATAGATAGATAGATAGATAGATAGATAGATAGATAGATAGATACAAATAGGCTGTAAACTACACCAAAATTATACAGATAAAATTACAGAATGCATAATTTTTGGGGACTTTTTTTTTTAAGCACATCAAATTTTGTTATAAAATAGAAACGGGGATATATCATAACATGTCAAACAGATTTATTCCAAATGTTTCCCACTTATAAGATCCCATTATACTAACACTTCAAAAAGATCCAAATCATGACAATACTGGCAAACCATTGATAAGAGTTGCCAAAAACAACCTACTTACGTTATCTACGGTTTCCTCAATCAGACAGGTAAGACAGATATAAGAATATAAGTTTGAAAAACTGAATGTGAAGCACAATGAGCTCGTGCTCTATCAAACAAAACCACGCTAAGCTGATTGGCCTTTTTACGATCCGCGTGTCAGCAGACTCACTTCCGGCTTCAATTGACCGTTCAAGAGCTTGATTGACAGGTGCTCTGACCAATCAGAACGCGGATATTATGCGCCGCCACTGCTTGCCCGACAACTACGGCCGGTCTCCGTAGAAATACATGTTAAAACTGGGTAAAAAAAAAAAAAATCGACTGGATTGAAACTTTTTCAATAGTAATAAATATAAAAATGTGCGGAGGGGTAAACTGTGCTGTTGTTGGCTGCCACAGTAACAGCAATAAGCTGAAGGTATTTCTTTAAAGTACTTGTTTTGCTACCAGAAAACCTGTCATGTGCATGGCTTACAGCGCGTAAAGTCGAACGAACCAACCTTCAATCGCAATGACTCACTTATTAACAGATGTCTTCCAACAATTCCAGAGGCTGAAGCTAGAGAAATAAAATAATTCAAAACAGGCCTACTGTAAACACATTTTAGTTGCCTTGTAATTATGTGTCATAAGTACATACCTTTTATACTGACACTATTTGTTAATTCACTGTTAAAAACATACATGTACTAGTTTACTAATGCTTTCTTTTTTGTTTGATGTAATAGTCTTTTAGGCACTTACATATCACTAGACTGTAAAAATAAACATTCAAAATCAGATATATAATGTTACTTTTAGTATCATTTATTGTGAGTTTGTTTGTATTTAATTATGTCAGTTGTGATTCCTCATGAAAGATCACCCTCCTCTGTGTGCATGAAGATGAAAATAGTCTTTAAAACAGTGATTATTATTTGCCTGAATAACTCAACACACAGTTATGCAAATGCTTGGCCATGAATGTGACACTTTTAGACTCAATCTGTCAATAGTTTCGTTAGGTGGAGCATTTACAGGAAAACAGACCTGCAAAGTAAAATTGAAACTTAAAATTGTTGTACAGTACACTTGATTATTATTATTTTTTTTTAATTATTTGTATTTTTTTTTTTTTTTTTCAAATGGAATAAACTGGGAGATAAAGTTAATAATTTTGTCTTTTACAGTTTGAATGAAACATGTAATGTATTATACATTTTAATATTATGATAAATAGAAAGAAAAAACATTAGCATATAAATGAAGTGTCTGCTTGTTTTGATTCCTGTTTGATAAAAAAAATAATTAGACCTGTAACAATGACACAAATCACACCCTGTTTACTTCAGACTAATCGATATATTGGGCTTGGAGAATCATATGGGTCGCTTTGCTTTTGAAGAATACAAAGAAACAACACAATCTTATAGAATTTATAGCAGAAAGTCCACATATAAATGCAATCATTCATATTAGAGTTTATCAATATAAAGGGAAAGTGAAACTTTATTCTTTGACTAAAGTATCATTTCTGTTGTGGACACACCCTGAATTAGCTTAAAGTTCATAAATCTGCTTTCAGAGCGTCTGCATTCAGTGTTACAAGCATCATCAGCGGCAAGCCACTTTATTTTTGTCAAAACATACAGGTCCATCTCAATAAATTAGTATGTTGTGGAAAAGTTCATTTATTTCAGTAATTCAACTCAAATTGTGAAACTCGTGTATTAAATAAATTCAATGCACACAGACTGAAGTAGTTTAAGTCTTTGGTTCTTTTAATTGTGATAATTTTTGGCATTTAACAAAAAACCACCAATAAATGAACTTCTAATTTATTGAGATACACCTGTATATGGTGCTTGATCATAAATCCTCTGTTCAATCAAATATATATTCAATCAAATTTATCCAATGCAAAAGGAGCAAAGTTCTTGTAGAATCATCTGAAAATAGATTAAACCAATATAATTCTTTGATTATATAAACTTTTATTTCAGTTTTGTAGATTGTTTTGTCCAAGTACACAAGAAGCTGTTGAATACAAAGTGTGCTGTGTTCATTTTAAACTTTTAAAACTTCTAGTTTTTTAAGACTATATCTGAATGTTTTTATGGCTAAAGATCTGCTGATTTCCATTGTAATCAAAAGCAGGCTCAGGATAAACGTCACATAAACATCCTTTCACTTCAGTTCAGTCTGCATTTGTCCTCAGAAAAGTAAAAGCAGCACACAAGCATACCATACATCTCCGATTATTAGGAATACTTTCACAGCCCTTTCAAAATGATGAACCAGAAAATATATCACATTATTGATAATATTACGTCAACTACAGTTATATTTCTGTTTAACTGTGTTTATTTCAAGTTTGATGCTTACTGTTTTTGTGGTTCAGTTACATGAAAGCTGCAAATAAATTTAGAAAAGAGGGAGCTTGGTCTGTCTTCTTGTGTCATGCTCGTACGTGGTGTTTATACCTCAGGTCTCCTAATACACAAATGATACTAATAATACTAACATAAAATAATAATAATAATCTATCTATTTTATTTTATTTATAGCTTTTCTGTCATAGCTGTGTAAGTAGTTTTTAACTATGTGGGGCAAACAGTACTCGAAAGCAAAAATGAAACTTAAATTCCACTGGAAATTAGTTTATAACGACATAGTAAAAACTCAGTGGAATGCCTTTCATCATGGACACACCCTGAAAGACCTGCTATTTATATTCCTGCTTTCAGGAGGAAGTGACCAGCTTTAGAAGCGACATCAGAGGTAAGACACCACTTTCTTTTTGTGCAAATGGGTCATAGTGTTTAAAAAGCCTAATAATATATCCTAATATAAGTAATTTTTAATGCTATTTTGTTTCTCATTATGTATTTCTTTTTTATGTATTTTCTCATTATGTATTTCTTTTTTATGTATTTTCTCATTATGTATTTTCAGTTTGCTAGTGATTGGGTAAAATTCTTTTAAAGTTTCTATACATTTTTCAACAATTTGTCCAGGTGCAAACATGTGGGCTGAAGATGACTTTGCTGCAGGTGCTCCTCCACGCCTTCAGAGTAACAAAGAACCAGCGTGTGATCAAGTCTACACAATGTATCATGGCACAACCAGGGAGGCTGCTGAAAAAATCAAAGTCTCTGGCTTCAAGCAGTCTTCTGATGGCATGCTTGGACGTGGCGTCTACCTCAGCCGAGATCTACAGAAGGCTTCCAGATACCCTTTACATCTACCTGAGAACCAGAGAGTGGTTCTGAGATTGAAGGTCAAGGTTGGGAAAGTGAAGAAGATTGACCGTCAAGGTCATCCACTGCAGAAAACCTGGCATGATCAGGGGTACGACACTGCCTGGTGCCCTCCAGGATGTGGCATGGTGAAAAGCGGCCTCGAAGAAGACTGTGTCTGGGATCCAAAACGAATCACAGTTATTGGTGAAATATGCCCCAAAACACAAGAAGCTCAAGGTGAATTATTGAACTGTGCTTTACTATGAAGTGTGAAATTATACCAGCTGTTTAATACAAACCACTCAAGTGCTTTGAAATGATCGTCATATTGAAATAAATCATGAATAAATTAAACATACTTCACTGACATATCTTTGCGTTATGTTTTCTATTATTTTTTATATTTAATAAATTAATACATATAAATGACTATAAATATGTATCATAAACCAGCAAAATAAAACAAAGGGAATATTTAAGGAGAACATGGCATTAACTTCTGATATCTGATTTAGTCAGTCAGCAAGCAGAAGGTTTTTTTCTATTAAAGAAATACATAAAATGAAACTCGCCTATGCTTTTTAGACTGTAAATGAAAACACTGATGTATATTGCACACTGATCCTCTCCTCCACCTCCTTTACAAAACTGAAGCTTGGATCTTTTCATTTCTAAAAGAAATCCAAGCCAACACAAGCTATATGTCAAACCGTTTCCATCCTATTCCCTGTCAGTCTTGAATAACATGGATAACTTGATCTGCATTCATTTAGTCATGTGTTGATCTGATCTGTCTGAGCACCAGAGCAGCTGTATTGTTTGTTAACCTTTGCTGTTCAGACAACGTAAATAGTTTCTGATTTACAGGAAAACGGTCTTTTGCAGCCAAAATGAAACTTAAATTGCATTGGAAAAAAATCATTTTAAGATCAATAAAGCATGTTTATTTTGGCAGCTCATGTCAGTTATCATTAGAAGTATTTTATAAAGTTAAAATAGAGAGACCAATGCAGGTCCTGCTTTCTTTATAACAGTTTATAACCTGTTTACTTCAGACTTATTAATATACTGGGCTTTGGGAGAGTTATAGTTTAGAGGTGTTTGCTTTTGGTTGCTGGAGGAAAAGAAAAAAAAGAAAAAGATAAACTAAAACTCAGTGAACACCTGCCATCATGCTGCGTTTAGTTTTACTTTCACTATTCACTATTTCACTTTCAGGGTAAATCAAGCCCGTTTCTGGAAGAGAGGTAATTTATACTCAGAGTAAGTTACTGTGGTAACTCTCTGTGAACCTAACCTGGTCTGGAGCAGGTTTTCTTTGGTAAACCCGGAGTTTCTTTCGGTCTCCTCCCCTTTTTATAGTGTTAGCGAAGTTTAAATACATCATTCATTCACGCTGCAAAATAGCTTTTCTTACTGAGTATTTTTGTCTTATTTTAAGTACAAATATCAAAAAATTCTTAATATGCATTTTATAGATGAAAAATGGTCTAAGATATTTAGTCTTGTTTCCTGGGGGATTTTCCTTCTAAGTGCATTTTACCACATTTTACGTAAAACAAGTAAAATTGTCCGCCATAGGGTAAGAAAATAATCTTATTGCAAACGGAAACCAGAATACTTTTAATTTCTTACCCCACTGGCAGATAATTAGCAAAATAAGAAAAATGCACTTTAAAACATCGGAGATGCAGAGCACATTATAAGTCCGCTGTATGCAGAGTTTAAGGAAAGTGTGCATCCCTCTCACACTCATTCTGAGAATTTTTTCCTGGACACAAATCCAAAAATCAGGGGTGTAGAAATATGTTTAAATGAGGCTAATCTGATAAATGACGTTCACTTGATACATCTGGAAGCTGGTGCAGGTTCTCTCTCTGCCTTCTTGCTGTCGACAAGTCAGTAGTTTAATACTCTAATTAAGAAATGTAACAGGTTGCATTAGAGAATATTTTCTCAATAAGAGTGTTAGACTATCTGGAAAAATCTGCAGCGCATTGAAATAGACACTGAATGATTTAATGTCAAATGTTTGTAAAGTCACTTAGTTTAAACACCCATGAACCGTTTATGCTTAAAGCTTTACCTTGATTGAATCGTGTTTTTATACATTTTTAGCCACATTCTTGTTTCTTTTTTCTGTCTTTTTCCTTTTTTTTTTTGGCCATGATACTATTAATATGAATATTAGTTCAATAATTTACAGTTTCACCTCTGATATTATAACAGTTATTAGACAGTTATTAAGAATTAAAGTTACGCGGATGTCTTTTTGGCGGGAGCTGTTGCCATGGTGAATCGTAATTTTGGCGCTCTGCTGATCATGACTTTTCATAGTCAACTCAGAGTTGAATGAACTAACACAATTCAGTCGTTCAGTCGTTCAATCCCATCTCACGGTAAATCAACTCAGAGTAAGTTTAAACTCAGAGTTGGTTGAACCTCTTTATTGAAACGGGCTCCTGGAAATCAGCCTATTCAATTCTGGACTAGACTAAGTCTAAGGCTATTTAAAACCATGACAAAGAATGCATATTTCTGTTCATCTGGTTTCAAGGACCAGTTTAGTCTAGGACTAGGCTTAATCTCTGTCCGGGAAACCGCCCCTATGTGTATGTGCATAAATGTAGACATTAAATACCAATAATCGCATTCAATGCATGTTTATTCACAGCATGAATGTTTCTGTGTTGATGCAGTAGTTCAGTATATTGATGATCAAATGATGCACGGGCATTCTGAATTTATACCAGCTTGGCATGTTAATGTTAGTTACTTAAAGGAGTTGGAGATTTTGGACTGTGTTGTACATTTGTTTGCGGATGCGGATCATTGTCTGAGGAAGTGCTCATTCTGTGCACCACTTGTATCAGTTTAGTAAATTCTAATGTCCTGTGTTGTATTTCATTATTATTGTTAATTATTTTTATTGTAAGCCCTCTTTCAGACCACAAACCATGTGCACAAGCCTCTAATGAAATATTGTGGAATATATGGTGATGAAAATAAAGGGTCAAAACAACTTTCAAGCCGTTTCTTCATGTCTCTGAACAGATGTCTCTGGCAACCGCTATTAGTTGAAGCTTAACCAATATTCTACAAATATATTTATAATTCTCTTTCATCAGTGATGCACTGAACTAATTAATACTGAAACCTTCTTAATACCTCATCTGTGAATTCAGTGCGAGTCTAATGCATTTACATGTTCAGAGTTATTTTCTCCATAGATTCAGTCCTGGATATTACTTCACCACATTCAAAGGACTTTGTAGTTCTGATGTTTGGAACAGAACAAGAAAAAAACTATTTTCCTCAGCTATTTTCAGTTTATTTTGATAAATAAAAGTATTTAATATGCCTTTACTGTAGTAACAATGAATACATTATATTATAAGATTGACAGTTTCATTATTAATATGCTGATTATCTCTTATATTAACCTTTTAAATCCAACCATGCCATGTCAACTGTCACGAATCCAGTATATGCACTTACATTCATTCACCACCAGAGGTCACTCGCTCATCATATTGACTTTCACACCACACATCACATGGACTGCATTTCCCATCAGCCATTTCACCAATCACACGCACACAGCTGTCACCAATCACTCATTGCACTAATCACACGCACACCGGATTTCACTCATTACACACACTATATTTACCCTGGACTTTCTCTCCCTCGTCGCCGAGTATTGTTCGCGTTTACTGCTCACCTAGCCGTAGCAACTTACAGAGCCCCAGTTAGTTTTCCTAGTGTTCCCCTGCCTGTCTTGTTTTCCCGTGTCTGATTCTGGCCCGTGTTCCCTGGATTATCTCTCTGCCTTGCCCTCTGGATTCTGTTTGCCGATCGTCGACTTTTGCTTGCCCTAGGATTACTCTTTGCCGTGTCTCTACCATACCTGTTTGCCATTGTTTGACCCTGCCTGTACAACCACGTCTCTGCCTAATAAAAGCCTGCAAATGGATCCGCACACCTCTCGTCTTGTCAGCCCCGTTACATCAACAAGTTAAAATCATCCAGCTATGCATTATATTCAATTCTCACACCCAACTCGTCACATATTGAAGCTTGGTCAGGAACACTTGGTGTCGCTTTTTGACGCTCCAGGTACCCCTTATTAGCGTCATTTTTCGACTTACAGGGTCCTCCGTTACTTTAAATAGGATACCCTTAGCGTCAATATGCCGACGCCATACTGGGAATTTTATCGTCATAATTAAATTATATATTGGGTAATAACATTGCCATTATTGCATATATGTTGGGGTGTGATTTTTCAATGTAAACAGCCACAACAGTTTTATTTATAGTACATTATTTACACATTAATGAGCACATTACCCAACCCCTGCCCCTAAACCTACCATTTGTCAATAAAGCACAAGATATAACAGGCAGATACAACTACCGTCATAATTTATTCAAAAAATATTAATATTCCAAGTCTTCCGAGGCAAAACGATTGATTTGTGAGAGGAATAGACGCGATCGCCGTCTCCGTCCGCCGTTAATCCTGTGTGCTGCAGTCTGTGCGCGCCGCGAATTCAAAAAATGCTGCCAGAAGAAGCCTTATGTCAGCCTTGGTTGTGAAATGCTCTTGGCTCTTGTGTGTCTCGTGACCAATTGCGTCACGCTACGTGACGGTAGTATCTTTTTGAATGAGATGTGAGCGCGTTAACGGAGCGGGATCATTTTCAGCGATTAAAACCTTTTTTTTTTTGCTCTCTTCTTCTCATAAAGACTTCGTATGGCTTCAGAAGACTTGGAATGCAACACGACTTGTTTGTAATGCTTTTATACTGCTTGTTTATGGTCAGTTTTTGCAATAAATACCGGTGACTGCACTTACATTTACGTGTTTTATATTGTTCAGAAGTGGGTAGGTTTAGGGTAGGGGTGGGTTAGGTGCTCCAATAAAAGTATAAATGTATATACAATTATTTATAGTTTTACAAATGCATGCAAACCATTAAACTAAGACAAACAATGGAGGAGAACGTATTGTCATTTTCCATAAGCGTCTTGACCTGACGCATAAAGCAAACAATTGAAAGCATTGGAGTTCCTATTTTGTCATATACTGACGCCTAGGGGCACCTTTGGCGTCTTCATAGTGACGCGAAAGGCGTTTGACCATGCTTCAGTTTTTGACGCCTTGTTATATTGTGTTAATTATTGTGCATTTAGACACAACAGCACTTTTTTTTTACCACAAACACCATACATTTCTTCAGTTATTAAAAACGGGTTAATTACCTTGAAAATCAAGGATAAACGGTTTGGAGAATGGATGCTGTAGTGAAAAAAACAATAGAAACCATCACAGCAATTCTAAGGGTTTGGTCCGTGTACTTTTGCATACCTGCATGTTCAGTTGAGAACTACAGCCATCTTTGGAACAATGCAGATAATTAATAGAAATATGATTTTTAAAATAGACAGCAGAATCCTGGGAACTTTATCATCATGAAATTATATACTGGGATATAATTTTGTCAAAATTCTGTGTGCTATCTGGGTCACGGTATCGGAGGACCATGCATGGTTGCTCAAAGTACAGTACACTATATATTGTTAGATAGCTACACATGGTTTAATATATGGGGTAAATATAGAAATATATAAAGTTATAATCTCCAGATACAGGCCTGGTTCCTGAATCAAATCACTGAGGTTGCTTCTGAAATCATTTGAAAATCTGAAATCATTGTCTTTTTTTCCCCCTTCTCCCAAATCAGATTTGTTGCAGTGTCATGCACTGTTCGGGAGGCAGACACACTCTGTCAGTTTAAATCTAGATTAAAGACCCATCTCTTTACCCTGGCGTACACATAACACACTAATACGCTTCTATTATTCAAATCCGTTAAAGGATTGTTAGGCTGCATTAATTAGATCAACCGGAACCGGGAACACTTCCCATAACACACGGTGTACTCGTTACATCGTAAGTAGAATGGCATCTACGCTAATATTTGTCTGTTTCTTTCCTATGATCAGATGGCGGATCAGCACCAAGAGATGATGTCTGCAGCCCTGATCGTCAGCGGAGACCAGGACACCCAGATGACCCCCGGAGACCTCGATTAAAATACATTAAAACTAAAAAATATAATAAAATACCTAACTACATAATACTACTATCGTTAGAACCTGAAACTTTTGAACTGTGGGTGTCGTCTGGTCAGAGGAGAACTGACCCCCGACTGAGCCTGGTTTCTCCCAAGGTTTTTTTCTCCATTCTGTCTCAGAGGGAGTTTTGGTTCCTTGCCGCTGTCGCCTCTGGCTTGCTCAGTTGGGGACACCTAATTTCTAGCGATTATCGCCGATTTGATTGCTCATATACTATTTAAACTAAACTGAGCTAGACAATGACATCTCTGAATTCAATAATGAAATGCCTTTAACTGAAAATTAAATGTTTAATCTTATTATATATTACTGACACTCTGTCCTCCAATTTGATACTGTTAAGTGCTTTGACACAATCTGTATTGGTAAAAGCGCTATATAAATAAAGGTGACTTGACTTGACTTGACTCATGTGTGTGTTGTCGGAGCAGGGAACGAGGAGACGAAGAATAATGCTATTAACACAATCTTTAACGATGAGCTTCAGGAAATAAAGAACATACAACCACTAAGACAATTCAAGATGGAACCCAGAGGTCAGGGAACACAGGACTTAAAAACACTAGGAGACTAGGAAACTAATTACACAGGGCTGGGGACTAATGAACTCAAACACAAAACTAGGACAGGAACGCCAAATATGGTCACAAGAGGAAGGGAAAAACACAGGACGCGGAGACACAGTCTGACATGCAGCTATTAAAATAGTTCATTTTTCGTTAAATAAGTTTATTTCTTTCTTAAAGTAACGACCAAGCGGCCAGCGGCAGACCGGCAGGCTGATAGCATGTTTGATCAATTTAGCCTTCTCAAATCATCACGACTTGCCTAAAATAAAATCTATAGATATAGCCTACTGAAACAGTTCAAGCATATAACAATGTTTAAACGTTAAACCTAGATAAATGTGCGCTGCATCCAATAGTTTGTGCGGAGAGTGGAAGCTAAAGCGCAGGACATTGAGGCAGCAGCGCAATCAATTGCATTTTTTTTCAATGGAAACAACTTACGCCGTAATTTTTGCTCATAAAGGTAAGAGTAATTCGGAACCGTAAAGGGTCTACTTTTATTTGTGTGCACTCACAATATCAGCGAAACGTCCTGCTTTTAAGAAAACAACGATGTACTTTCTGGACCGCTTCACAAAAATGAACCGAAACTCCGCGAATACATGCCCCACAGACATTATAAATATATCTATAGAAAGCTTTAAATTACTACGAAATAAATCAAATCGATAACAAAAAAAAAACTCTTTCAATATAATACTGGAAGATGTGCTTCTCTCTAAAGGCGCATCTAACCAGGAGACGGCAAATCAGGATCATCATCTTCATCTTTGCGACACTGACACAGAAAACACTTTCATGGTAATTACTTTTGCTGGGGCTTCGCGGCAAGCTTCAGCGTATTGCGTGTATTTGAAACAGAACTCTTCAGCTGCTGCTGCGGGACTCTAAACACCGTCGAGCCGCTCTTCACAGTCGCGCCACGGTCTCGTGTTGCTTCCACCAGGGCGGTGTTTTTTTTTTTCATCACTAATTGATGGATGTCTAAAATATCAAAATAAGGAGAAAACTAAAACAGGCCCGAGGCCCGGCACGTGTCTGAACTATGACGTGAAAATTGCCCGATCAAAGCCCGGCCCTAGAGGCTAAAAAAGTCGGGGCCGTCAGGCCCGTGCTGAAATGCAGGGCTCTAGCGTTCCCCTCTGTAGAAATCACGTTTCCCCCTCGGGGGGCTGAACTGAACTAAAAGCATGGCCACTCAGGAAATCAACATAAAATGTTAGTTATCCTATTTCTAGCTTTAACCAAAGTCCCTTGTCTTTGCTTTAACTGACCTTCTCTTGCTTTCGTTTCGTTCCCTCTCCTGTAGAACTTGTCCAGGATACAGTTATTTGCAAAGAAATGGGTTATCTAATGTGTATTTCATACATGTTTTTAGGCATGAAAAATGATTAAGATCATAAAAATATCGAAGCTAAATTTTCATAAAGCAGTTACGCTAGCTACTTCAGTTTTTAATGAAATGGGTATTTTGAATAATGAAAATTAGTTTGTTCCTGCTTCTATTCATCAGAGTTCGAACCATCAAAGAAACCACATTTTCCGTATTTAATTTCTGGCTTGAAATACGAAAAACGAATGGACGCAAAAGTACACGGACCTGGTTTCCATTACAAACCATTAACTTTTAACCATTAAACCATTAAATAATGGTTTTCTGTAGTGTGTTTTGGGACACATTCCATTAGGATTTATTGGTTTTAACAAGCCCCCAACAGAAGACGCCCAATTACCAGCAGAGACCCACAGGGTCCATTACAGTTACCAGTAAAACCAATACAAGTCCCATTATAACTCCCATTACAAATTCTGTGATGATGTCTATTGTTTTTTTTTTCAGAAGGGTTTTCATGTCATCTAGTGGTTTAGAGGAGAATAAAATCAAATGTGGAGTAATATCGATTTTATTATTCCCACTACTTTCCTTTTTCTTTTCTACTTTGCTTCTCTTTTCTGCCCCATCAAAAGAAAAACGCCCAAAATAAATCTTAAAGAAACAGAAGTCTGAAGTGTTTGACTTACAGTCGTCTTCAGGAACTCCTCAACTCTGGTGTTCATGAAGTCCTCCTCTGAGTTCACCACAGAAACATGTGTTTTATTCATCTTCAGTGGATCCACAAAATAGACCTGGAAACTGCGCTCGAAACTTCACAGAAGCAATTTAAGATTTAAAGCGGATTTCGATGAGATCCTGCAGATGTTTGCACGATTATGAGCTGTTTTTAGCTTCACTTTCACTGTTTGGAAAACATGCATTACAAACTCTTCCAAAAATTGTCAAATTTTCTACCAATGTGCAGAAACATACAGAAAACTGCAAAGTATGTCAAAATCAAACTCCATTTTAAATTCATTTTTGGGAACATTTTTACATTGAGAGGCATCAGAAGATAATATGTGATAGTAAACATTATGGTAGTAAATTTGAATGCTGTAACACTTATCACTGTATGACTATATTTCTATAGAATATTTGAGGCTGTCATATAATGCATTTAACTACAAAATGCAACATGATTTATCAGATTCTGGGTCAGTCTGCTGCGTTGGAAGTCTTGGAAACTCCTTCATGTTTACGCTCAGGTGAAAGTGATCCTGTGAGAGGTGATGCTGAACACAACAACACAAGATCTGTTATTGTGTAAAGGAACAATGGAATACAAAAGCAAACAACCATTTGTAGAGTTCTGAGTCTATAATAATGTCTAAAATAAAGAGTCCATTAGTTTAAGACTGTAAAGATATGCTTTAGGTAATTTGACACAGACATACTCAGAACTAGGGTATTGTTCTTTGCTGCGAATAACAATCTTGTGTTTATTTAATGTAAGTTTAATATTAGTTTAATTAATTAAAAAACATATAATCATTGCAGTTAGTAGTGTTCACCATCTATTTTATTAAATGTAATTTAACTAACTGCATGATTTTTACTGTACATTTGGTAACACTTTATTTTAAGGTCTCTTAATTATTTGCTTATTAGCATGCATATTACTAGAATATTAGTCATTTATTAGTAGTAATTAAACACATATTAATGCCTTATTCTACATGACCTTATTCTACATCCCTAATCCTACCCAATACCTGAACTTAACAACTACATTACTAACTATTAATAAGCAGCAAATTAGGAATTTATTGAGGGAAAAGTCGTAGTTAATAATGAATTAGTGTTCCCTATTCTAAAGTGTTACCGTACATTTCTGTCATAGTCACCACTAATAACCTACTGCTAAATGTAATGGAGAAACTTCAATTTTCTGTAAAGCTGTTGTTCAAAAAAAAATAACCAGCACTCTCTCCACCTTTAATACCACAACTGAGTGTGTGTTCACGGTGTGTGTGTGTGTGCACTTAGGATGGGTTAAATGCAAGTATGGGTTACAATACTTGGCCACACGTCACACTTCACTTTTCAATAGCTGCAGTGGTATGTTACTTCAGTGAAAAGTAACTTTGTGCTGATCTAGCTGCAGATACAAATGAACAACAAACATAAAAGGTCAATGTAACCAAAAACACAGACATGTTGGAATCTGTTCCGTGTAAACTAAAAAAACACTGACTAAGCTGAACTAAAAATGTATTTGTACTCTAAATGTACCCCCCCCCCCCCAGTTCTTCTTCAATTATTCTGCTGAGATTTCCCGTAAACCAGACCTGTTCCTCTATTTCAGCCCTGTTTATTTTCTGTGTCACTTTAGAAGAAAAACAACAACATCAAAAATAATTTAATTCTGATCACATACACAACGATCTGAAAAAAAAAAAAAAAAACAGTCAAGATATGCGTAAACAAGCCTGTTTTTACTCTGGTATGTCAGAACTAAACCTAGAACTGACAGAAGACATGCTTATGCTGTATTATTTATTTATTTTTTAATAGAAGTAATAAAACTAAAAATGAAAAACCTAAGTGACCTAGCTAAAATGCTAACATTTTCAATATAATTTTACAATAACCTGTATGCGCTGTAGAGTCATTTTGACTTAATTCTCAGTCTTGTGTTCTGGAGAGTTACGTTATTACGCTTCAAATGTGCTTCCTTTTCTGTAAATTAGCATCAAGAACATTGTTAGATTGTTTAAAGTATGGTATATTGTCTTTTCTCATTGGGGGTTATTTGAGTTATATAAAGTTAGGAATCATTCAACATCAGTTTTGTAAAATTGTCTCACTTGGAGAAGTAATAATAATAATAATAGATTTAGGATTTGTTGAAGTTCTATAATTCTTATTAATTACTTGGGTTGAACACATAACTTTTAACTGTACAATTTTGTAAAAACGCTACGAACTGTTAATATCTTAACAGTAAGTTCCCGTACTATATACAGGGGAAAACAGTAAAAGATCTAACCAGACATTTAATGTAATTTTGCAGTATAATTATGTAAATTGTACAGTTTTTAGAAGTAAAAATAACAAATCAATGTAAAATGTACAGTCAAAAACTGTAAACTGATATTCCCAGAATTCCCTGCGTGACACTCCACATTTGAAAGTATTTTGTTTAAATAATCATGTTTTTTTAATAGTTTTTGTTATCAGTTATGTACATTTGGGCTTTATGTTATATCTTCTGCTGTTTAATGAATGGTTATTGCATTATTTAAGTGTCGTGTGTGTTACCGTGAGGGTGTTTTGTGTTTGCATGAATGACTCTCTGCACCTTCTGTATATTAGTACATACTTCTGCTTGTGGTGAAGCTACTTGTGATGAGCTTTGATTCTTCGTGTGGCTTTTGCTCACCTGCATTATTATGGTGGTTGTCAGTATGTTAAAGGTACAAAACAGATTTTAATAGCAGTGTGCATTGTTGAATTTACTGATTTACATTCAAATTTCCTTGTTTGTAAATTACAGTTTTATACTGTACATTTTACACTTTGTTCCTGTACTTACAAAATTATTCTGGCAACCACAGCTGCCAAAATTATTTTTTAAAAACGACAATTTTTTTTTTTTTTTTACTGTGCAGCTATGCTAATGTTGTCTCTATTTGCTTCTCTGTCATTGAATTACACAAGCTTCAGTCTGGATCCAGCCCTTACAGAGATCTGAGAAGAGATGCCAACCCCTCAGAGGACCTCAAATGATGCTAACCCTGGAAAATCATACAAAACTAACAAATTTTGCTATAAGTTTGATCGCAACATATAATCATTGCAGTTAACAATGTCCACAATCTGTTTGATTACTTTATTAACTAACTGCATGATTTTTACTGTAGATTTCTGCCATATTGACATCAAATTGACATTGATAGCTATTACTAAATATAATGGTGAAACGTTAATTTTCTGTAAAGCTGCTTTGAAAGGATTTGTGAAAAGTGCTATACAAATTAACGTTAATTGAATTTAACACACACTCACACACACACACACATAAACTCTCTCTCTCTCTCTCACACACACACACACACACACACACACACACACACACACACACACACACACACACAGGAAAATGGAGCAAAATCATTTACTATATTCATACCAATTAATAATGAATACAAGCAGTGAAATAGCACAATAGAAATGTTACATTAAACCTACATTACATTTATGTTAAGGACATGTTCAGACATAAACTAAAAGTTTGAACAAACAATAATATCTGATTCCCTTTTATAAGTAAAAAAACAAACAAAAAACAAAACAAAAAAACAGTAAAAAAAAAAACAGTCTTACAGTAAAAGCAAAAAGCACATAAAATGTCCCAGTTTTAAGCAAAAACAAAACAAACAACAACAACAACAACAACAAAACCTGTTTAACAACAGATGAAAGGCAAGCAGATCTGGAAATTTACATATTGAAAAATTGAAGAGATTGCTATTGTTTTTTTTCTCTCTCTCTCTTTTCCTTGACTTTTTTCACAGCAAGTGATGCACCCATTCCTACTGCTAATGCAGCCCCTGCTGTAACTACAACCGCAGATGCCACCACAGCCTCGGTTACTCCCAGGACGACACCTCCTGCTATTGCTGCTCCTGTTCCCACGGCTGATCCAACTCCTAAAGCAATGTCTACAGCCTTTTCCTTCAGCTCTTTTCTTTTAATCCTTTTCTGAGCTTCTTTAAACATTTCATTGGTGTAATGGGTTCCTCCATTTTCCTGGATCATTCTGTCAATCTTCTTCAGCAGCTCTGTGACCTGAGAGCGGTTCCTCATGTCTTTATTGTTGAATGCATGATATCTGGCACCACAGCTGTCAGTAAGTTTCCTTAAGTTCGGGCTTTCCCCTACAAACTTATGCAAAGTTTTATTTTCCAGCTGATCTGAGCGAGTGAACAGAACAATAATAAAGCGCACAGCATTTTCTCCAAAGTTTTCCTGAATGAGTTTCACCGTGTTTACCTCCTCTCGAGTGAATCTCGCATCCAGATTGATCACCAGCAGAAACACATGAGGACCAGGAACAGACAGCTCAACACACTGCTCTATATGTGTCTTCATTTCTTTTTTAGTCAGCGATCCGGAAAACCCTGGCATATCAATTACAGAGATTGTTCTTCCTCCTTGCTCTACAGATTCTCTGCTGCACCCTTTTGTAACTTCTTCAGGTGAAGCTTCTGAATGAAACCTTTTCTGTCCCAAAATTGTGTTCCCTGTTGCACTCTTGCCTGTTCCGGTCTTCCCTACCAGAATAATCCTCAGCTCAGAATCAGAATCAGATGCTGCAAATCAACAACCATCATTATATTATAAATAGGATTTCTTCCTCAAAGCAGGTGGAAAGCTGATACAAAGGCATTTGGCTAAACTGTAGATCTTATTTGTAACTCTGGAGCACAAAAGCAGTCATAAGCAGCACAGCTATATTTGTAGCAATAGACAACAATACATTGTATGGGTCAAAATTATCCATTTTTCTTTTATGCCAAAAATCATTAGTATATTAAGTAAAGATCATGTTCCATGAAGATATTTTGTAAATTTCCTACCATAAATATATCAAAACTTAATTTTTGATTAGTAATATGCATTGCTAAGAACTTCATTTGAACAACTTTAAAGGTGATTTTCTCAATATTTAGATTTTTTTTGCTCCCTCAGATTCCAGATTTTCAAATAATTGTATCTCAGACAAATATTGTCCAACAAACCATACATCAATGGAAAGCTTGTTTATTCAGCTTTCGGATGATGAATAAATCTCAAATTTGAAAAATTGACCCTTATGACTGGTTTTGTGCTCCAGGGTCAAGTTTGGTTATTTTGGTAAATGATCAAGATCAAAGCAATAGAAAGACTGTTTTTTAATCAGAATCTAGCATCCTAATAAATTAGGTTATCATATGTTTCTCTGTGTGAACACACTTGCTTTTGCATTTTTTCATTTAGCAGATGCTTTTATCCAAAGTGACTTAAAATAAGGAACATCAAAAACAATGTGTCATAATTCTAAAATAAGAAAGAAAAAAAATACTATACAGCATTGAACTTCAGTGAACTGACCGATTAGAATAGAATTAGAATAGAACACCACTTTCTAATGAAACTCACAGTGTTGCACAGAGTCTATACATCTCTTGTCATAAATAATATAGAATGAAAGCCTGACAAAGTTTAAATATGTGACCCTGGACCACAAAACCAGTCATAAGGGAATTTTTCTTCTCCAAAATTTAGATTTATGCATGATCCGAAAACTCAATAAATAATATTTCCATTGATGTATGGTTTGTTAGGATCAGACAATATTTGTCTGAGATACAACTATTTGAAAATCTGGAATCTGAGGGTGAAAAAAAATCTAAATATTGAGAAAATCACCTTTAAAGTTGTTCAAATGAAGTTCTTAGCAATGCATATTACTAATCAAATGAAGTTTTGATATATTTACGGTAGGAAATTTACAAAATATCTTCATGGAACAGGATCTTTCTTTAATTAATCATCATTATTTTTTGGCATAAAAGAAAAATGGATAGTTTTGACCCATACAATGTATTGTTGGCTATTGCTACAAATATACACCAGCGACTTAAGACTGGTTTTGTGCTCCAGGCTCACATTAGAAGCTTTTAAACTTGTGAGCATCACATTCTGTAATAAAATGTGGGAAAAAATTAAATCACTTACTCGATAAAACATCATAAGGTTCATAAGAACTTCTGGAAAAGTAATTGCCTGACAGTAATGCCTCTGTTAAAAAAAAGAAAGAAAAAGTTTATACTTATTGCATATTCATGTTACTTTAAAACCAATTTTAAATATTGTTCATAAATCACTTACTTGATTCACTCATTTCAATTATTTTTCTGGAGATTTCTTCAGTACTGAATGTTGATCTCCCTGATGATCTACTATAGCTTACTGTCAAAGGTCTAGATTCATTCTTGTTGTTATAACAGGGAGAACAGAAACTTACATAAGAATTTCCATAAAAGGAGATATATATTAAAAATCAACCAATCATGATTGAATTGGAATAGCTTCAAATCCTTGGGTAAGACTTGTACTCCCGTTTTGTTCCCATTGTTAAACCTAGTTCATCTGGCAGTTTGTATTCCTAAAGTTAAAATTAAAGCCATAAAGAAAAACTAATAAAAAAACCACCCACCTACATCATCATAAAGAGTTAGATTATATGTAGTATTTTTATATCTCTTTTCCTTGTATTTTAGATAGTGTTAAGTCTGTTGAATTATACAAGTGTATGATATCCTATATTGTGGTGTCCTATATTTGGAAGAATTATCTCAACCTTTCATTGCATTGCTAACCTTTACTTTGTATACATGATAATAACGCTTTTGACTACACTCAGAAATTGACCTTCTTAGGCTGCTTTCACACTTGAGTCCTCTTTGAAAGAACCGAACCCAGACCCCTTTAAGTGAAAAAGGACCCAGTTTTCTTTATGTTCACACTGTCGCTGTTCCTGAAAGAGGACTCAAATCCTTTTTTTTTTTTTGGTCCACTTAAGCAGTAATGATGTCTCTTTGTGTTCAGATTGTTGCTTTTTGTATCTAGTCCAGTTCAGTGTTTGATGGTTGACATTATGGCCTCCAAAATTTGAATATTTTTATCTTTTGCACAAAAATATAAGTTTTGTACACCTTTGTAATATTCATTTTGAATTGTTTTCCTTGTTTATGTAATCATGTTTATTTGAGACGTTTTAAGAATGTTTTTAAGACCTGCACAGATAAAATTAATGCTATGAGTGGGGTAGGGAAATGTCTATGGTAACATTTCAAACTGTAAAATGATTGTAAAAAGCATGATTTACAGTTCAGATAGGCCTACAGGTTTTCAAAAAAAAAAAAAAAATTAAAATAATGTAATAAACTTCACATTTCAGCCTTTAAACCATTTTTTAAGAAAAGAGTCAAACGTATCAATTATTATATTAAACCAGAAGAAGGGCTGAAAAAAAAGCTAATTTATTCTCTGCCAGCAGGTGGCGCTTTCAGAACAGCATAAATATATCAGTTTCCCCGGTAACGGCAGTACACAAAGCAGTGCAGTGAAATCACAATAGCCTTTTTAATTTTAATAATCACATTAAGCTATATGGCAATTATTGTCTGTCTGTCCCCATTGTACTTTTTAATGGCCTTAAATTTGATACAATTAAATTTAAGACTTTAAGGACCCATGGAAAAGGCATTGATACGAAGCCCCGCACATGACATGCAGAAAAAAATAAAATAAATAAAAAATAAAAATAGTAGGCTAAATTGTGTGCATGATTTAATAATTCGTTCCCTCGATTTGCTAAATCGTGCACGATTTATTTATTTTTTATTGCATGTCATGTGTGGGGCTCCGTACATTGACACAGATATATAATTTTTTTTTTTTTAAATTGGACAAATAAAATAAAATATAATAAACTGCTTTTAATTTTTCAGTTACAGTATAAGTATCTATAAAAGCAGCATTTAAGTAAGAAATGTAATGTAAATGTAAATGTAAATAATCAAATGAATAAATTAAAATGCATATTATTAATCGTATAAA